>PVKN010005061.1:0-31805 GCA_004027915.1 Capromys pilorides
TGTTATGGTTGGGCCTAATTGTCCCCCCCAGACCCTAATGCAGTCATGGGTTGTCTTCTAGAGTTTGTGATTAAACTATGATCTGATGCTGGGATTGTGGGTATGAATGCTACACTTGCCTTGGGGCAGATGGCCTGCATGAAACATAAGGAAGGGAGAGAGGTTGCTGCTGCCATTGCTTCTCTCTTTTCTTTCTTTCTTTCTTTCTTTCTTTCTTTCTTTCTTTCTTTCTTTCTTCTTTGTTTCTTTCTCTCGTTCTCTCTTTCTCTCTCTCTTTTTTTCTTTCTTTCTTCTTTCTTTCTCTTTCTCTTCTTCTGCTTCTGCTTCTGCTTCTGCTTCTGGCTCAAGTATTTTTTATTTTTCTCTATATTTCTCAGCTGGCAATAATATTTCTGTGGTTTAAACTATTAACTTTAAGCACAAAACAGATGCAAGGATGATCTTATTCCAAGAAGTATCTGCTGCATTCCAGCCCCTTTTCCCCCTGTTCCTTTTTCACCTCACAAACGGCACTATACAGTTTCCCCACATTCTCTCCTGTTCTTCCTTCTCCAGTCATTCTTGTTCCTCCCGTTCCTTCTGCAGCTGAGCCTGTTGCCATCTTTTCAGCCAGTATCTTGGCAGCCTCTCCTGCATCAGTGGTGCCAGCTGTGGGCTTTCCTGAGATTGTGCTGCTCTAGATCTTCCCTCTTGCAGTAGTATGCTTCTCAGTAGCATGCTTGTCCACCACGTGCTTTTCCAGCATGCGCTTCTCGGTGGCCTGTTTGTCAGCCACATGCGTCTCTCTAGCGTATTTGTCTACGTTATGCTTCTCTGTAGCCGGCTTGTCTGCTACATGCTTCTCTGAGATTTCTTCTCCGTGTAGGTCAATATCCTGAGGGCCTGAAGCACTTTCCTTTTCTTTATTGCTCTTCTCTTTTTCTGCTTTTTTCTTGAGTGTTTCTTGGCTGGGAATGGGAGGAAAGCGGTACCTCACAGGAATCTTTGGCATGATGGCTTCATAGTCCTTGGAGACTCTGGATATCCTCTTGAAGTTGTTTTGGCTATCACAGGAGAGGATAACCTCTTAGGAATGACTCCAGGAAGCTCACGTTTCAGTGGGGACCCAAGGCTCCCAGGGCTCCTGATGGAAATAGTAATTATTCTTTGCCCCTTCTCACTTTCTCTGCCAAAGAGGCCTCTGCTCCTACAGGGGCTCCTTTCTCAGCATCTCCTGCACCAGATGTAAGTGTAGTCTTCTTCTTCTTGTGGGAGAAGACTTGGAAGAAGATTTAAGGGAGCCAACAGGCTGGCGAATAGGACATAGCCATGGTAGATGAAAACAGGTGCTTACACATGGGAGGCTCTAGATGCTTTAGCAAATTCAAAATTGACATAGAAATTTTGTCACATGCATCACGTCCTCCAGGCCCTGCAGCCAGTGATGCTCCCCAGAACCCCTCCTTTATCAGTTCCAGCTGCTATGTGTACTCCACGGACTTGTGCATCATGGCCTCCATCTGTTCCCCTTCCTCCCGGAGTTTTTGGTTCCTCTTCTCTTCCACAGCAGCCCTCTTCTGGTCCTCCCGCTACTGCTGTTCTTCCAGTTGTCACAATCATTCCTCAGTTTGCTTTTTGTTCTGAACTTTGGCTCTTCTTTGTTTCTACAGAATCTGCTTTTGCCGAGCAGCCAGATATTTTTCTCTTTCTTTGCATCTCTCTTTGGCTAGTCTCTGCCTCTCATCTGATTTTAAAACTCTATCCATACCTGAAGAAAAAGGAGCACAACCCGGAGGGAAGCCATACCCAGACAACTCATGCCAGACTGGGGCTTTTGGCACACTCCACATCCCCACCCCACTGCTTCTTAACTAACTGCTCCTTTTTCGCTCTTGCTGCTTTTGCTGTTTTCCACCACCACCCCCACCACCCCAAATTGCTGCTCTCTGCCATGTGCCACTCTGCTTGGGAGCCAACGGAGTATGGACTGAAACCTCCACAAACTATGAGCTAAATAAACCTTTCCTTCCTTAATTTTGGGTGTTGGGTATTTTGTCCCAACAATGAGTGTAAAGTAACAGAGACAGTCATAATAGTTTTGTCCGAGGTGACCATAGCATATCTAGCCTGTTGGAATTTATTCCTAACAGAGCTATATCCATCAGTGAATAGGATGTACTCAGCATCTGCCCGAAGGTCCATTAAAAAAATTATTTATTTATTTATTATTTATTTATTTATTTATTTGGTACAGGGTCTCTACACAGCTCAGACTTGTCATGATCCTCCTGTCTCAGCCTCCCCAGGGCCTGGATTAGAGGCATGCATCACTATATCTGGTTTCAGTGGCTGGCCTGGCATGGGGCCGGCATGGCATGAGGTATTAGGGATGGAACCAGGGTCTTTGCACTTGCCAGGCAGGTGCTTAGACTTCTGAGCTATCTCCCCAGCCCAAGAGGTCCATTTGTTAAGAACAGTTCATCCTGATACAGCATGTGGCACTTGGACTGTGAAGTCTCAGCCTAATTGAGCTTGTTAGAGCATGGAAAAAGTTTATGCCAGTTATTGCACCAGAGCTGTTGCATCTTCCAGAACACAGCTTTGGTGTCATGAAGCAGAAATTCAGTGAAGAGAAAATAAATTTGTGAACCTCTGGGAGGTTGAGTCCAATTCAGTTAGCCTCTGAATCCAGAACTGGAAAAATTTCTATTTAAACACAAAGATTGGCTAACAGAAGCCAATCTAAGACAGAAAAAAACAGTTTTGGTCCAGGCAGGTGTACTAGTAGTCTGTGGAAACCGGAAGACTGATGTAACGTATACAGAGGGCAATTGTGGTGGCACTAGTAGCTTGGAGATCCTGCACTCACTTTGCAGGCTTGGGCCCATCTAAAATATAGTGGCGGGGCTGGCGAGATGGTTCAGTGGTCTAAAGCGCCTGCTTAGGAGGGCTCAGGCAACTGCGGGGACTGCAGTTCGATCCCCGGCACCACATGCTGCGCCAGCGCCACCACCAGGGCAGGCTGAGCCAGCCACAAAATGAATAAATAAACAAACAAACACAACAAGCAAACAAATTAATAAATAAATAAAATTTAAAAAAATAAATAAATAAAATAAAATAAAATATAGTGGCATTTTTCAGTGTTAGCAGGAGACTGTGGTACCGGAAATAGAGCTGTCAATGGTGACATCTCCACTGAATGAGCAGCTTGGGATTGATGAATGTGAGGAGGTAGGTAGCGGATCCTCACAACAAGATAAACCTTTTACGGCTTGGGCTGAATCTGAAAGCCTCTCAGACAGGCTTGTGGGTTTGTTTTTGTTAGGTATGAACCCACGTAATTGACCAGACCAGGCATTCTGATGCAAGTAGATTTACTGGGGGCATCAAGCAGGCTGGCTGTCTAGCAGACCAAGACAACAGAGAATAAAGGGGGGACAGGAGGCTTTATAGGATCTTTTAGGGAGGGTGGTCACAGGCTGGAACAGCTGAGGGAGAGCTCATCTTGGCAGGGCTGCCTGGTCTATGGGGGACTTTAATGTTAACAAAGGAGAGTTTCTGTGGTTGTTTGCCTGAGGCAAAGTCAGGTGGACCGGTTCTGTGGTTTTGTGTTTGGCTCTGTGTGGGGCCAAAGGAGAGAGAGTTTAGGGGTAGAGTGCCTGGGAAGCCAAGAGGGAAAGTGTTTGGAGCAAAGGTGCCTGGGAAACTTTGAAACTTAACCTATCATTCCAGACTCTATTTGATAGAAAAAGGGCGAATAAATCATTTGGCTACTTCCTGCTGACCAGGGGCATCATGGGGCCATAAGTCTGGAGATCAGGGCAAGGAGCTATCTTCATTAAAAGGGTCTCATTGGAGCAAGTCCTGGTAGGAGTAATCTGAGACAAGCACTTGGTTAAAATTTTGGGTTGTTAAACTGGTGAAAGTATCGTGGATGAAGGAAATGAAGCAAGGGACTATGATGAATATAACAGCAAGCACTGCAAGGGGCCCTAGAAGGGGAGTGAGAGAAGGGACGGTGGAGTGTCAACTGTGTGTCTATTTTGTGTGGTTTGTCTGGAGGTGTGTGTTGAATATGGGAGATCGTGGAAAGAGGGGAGTTGTAAATAGGAGAAATCAATGGCTAAAGGCTTTTGAGGACAGGTGTATGTGTTGTTGGGTCTAGCCAGGATGGCCATGAGATCAAGCCTTGGAATGAACATGTACAGCCAACATTTGGTGAGTAGATTGGTGGTCTGTGTAGAAGCAAGAAGGGAGTCTGTGATCTGAATGTGTCATTTTACCATGACCATGTTGAAGGGGAGGAGTATGGAGGTCGCAAATAATGGGCTTGAGTTTCCTGTGATGTTTGGGGGCTACTGGGTATTAGAGAGTGTAAAGAAAGGTCATGGGATCTCTAAGGCACATCAGTGTAGTAATAGTGTGTGTGGCACAAGTGGACCTGGAAGTGTCTCAGAGTGAAGTAGTCAGCAAGGGAAGGGGCTGGGGGAGCTGGCTGTGCACTGAGGTTAGGTTTATAGGATGAGCACTGTGGGGAGACAGGTGAGAGAGACACGGAGCTTTTGGATGAGATCTCTCCCCATGAGAGGTATGGAGTAGGTTGGATTTATAAGGAAATTATGAGTAAAGAATAGTGTCTAGAGTCAGCAGAGAATTGGCCTGTCTGAAGACATTATGTAAATTGGCCATCAACACCCACCATGGAGACTGTAGATCTAATCTAGCAACTTTAAAACTCAGGAAGAATACTGTATATAGTAGTACTACTGTATGTGGCGCTTTTTTCATATAAAGAAGTTTTTTACCTGAGATATCCAGTGAGACTTGGGACTCTGGCAAAGATACCTTGATGTGGGCCACAGACACCAAGCTCCACTGTTTCTCTTCAGTGGCAAGATCAAGCAGGTCAAGTAGTGATCGATCTGGCTGCGGTGAGTTTTCCTGGGAATTGGATGACCTACCTGCTCTCTGGCAAACAGGGCAGTTGCATTATCAGTGGCCCTTGAGACTGCAGGTTAGGGCAGGCTTGTGCCAGTGTCCTTTGCCGCATCTGGAGAAAGAGCTCAGGTGGCAGCATTGTTTACGCTCAGCACTACCTTGTCAAGGTAATGATGGGAGTTCCAAGTGTCACAGACACAAGTTGGCACTTGTGTATAGTTAATTTTGGTTTCTATTATTGAAGACACAGAAAGTCAGGTTAAATAAGTTCTCCTGTGGGGTTTGAGAGTCAACATCTGTCTTTTCAGCGTGGCATGAATCTCATGAGTAGATTGGGATATAAAATAGGTAAATAAGTAAAGCTTTTTTTTTTTTTGGCAGGACCAGGGTTTGAACCCTTGCACTTGCCAAACAGGCACCTGTGCCACAGAGCTATTTCCCCGGCCCCTGGGATATAAAGTAGAAATTAATAACAACTGTTTTTTCAGGAGAGCAATATACTTGATTATCAAACACCTCGAAATATAAAGTGTGACCAGAGAACTGTTAGTTCTTATCAACCATAGACATTTTAACATTTAAATTCCTATAGAATGTTAACGGTTAACATTAGTTAAACTTGTATAGAGAACAATAGTTAAACTTGTACAAAGAACATTTGCCATCAATAGTTATATATAATAGTGTTGCTTAACAGTCATAACAGATGATGAGAAATTATTTAACTGATGACCTCAATGTTGGCTTGACATGAACCTCTTGTTATAAATATCTGGAGGATAACAGAAAGGCGTGAATATATTTAATGTAGTAACTTTTATGAAGAAACCTTATTTTAATGTTTTTGCTCTTACCAAATTATTGGGGCTGTCATCTAAGGAGATTATTGGGGCCCTGCACTGATGAACAAAGGTTGGCCACCTTCTATCCACCAATCAAGAGTCCTGTCCAACAATCTCTCCCTATTTTAATTATTTTTGTTTAATTGTAAATTAATTCTGATATTATTTAGACTAGCTGGTAACTCAGGAGAAAGCATGGTTTTTAAGTCTATTTTAAAGCTCAACTAAGAAGAGACCAGCTGTTGACAGAATGACATATAAACACATATATGACACACATGAACGTCTTTATAAAATCATAGTACACACAAGTATATTTCTGGCCAGGTTAAATTATGATGACCTGTTTAAGTTTGTAGTTATGGAGACTAGTCAGAACTTTTGTGGGTCAATTAGCAGAGATCTCTTGTAAGAGGAATTTGAAAAACATAAAACCCTCTTATCTATAGGTACCAAGTTTGAGTAGGAGTAAGCAAGCTGCGCAGAGTACGAGGACCAGGCACAGCCCAGTAGAGGAGCGTTGACAACTCCCAGGACCTGGACTTGCAGGCTGGCAAGAAGGTTATAAAGGGAGGGGCACGAAGCTGTGACTTAGGGTCTCTTTGTTGTGGTTGTAACTGGAGACTGTCTGCCAAGGTGGCTGAGAGGCACCGGGAATGAGGGTAAGCAGCAGGATCAACCAGAAAGGGCAGGATAGACGGGCTGTTACCCTGCCATCCGCTCGATGGCAGAGGGAGGGGCACATGCTGTTGGGGGGGAAATGTGCTACTAGTTGTCTTTGTATCAAAACTTGGAGAGAAAAGAGACAGGGGCTGGAAGCTGGGAGTTAGGAGCAGTGAGGAATGTAGGACTGGGCTGGCCAGGACAGATGCGAGAAAGGTGGGGGGAGAGCAGGCAGTCTCTAGCCCCTCGGAATGGAGCAGTCAGAGGCGAAGTAGCATTGATCATGGGAGGAGCTGCTGTGGAGCATATGGTGGCAGCTCTGGTGGTGGCCTGCGGTAGCGGCTACAAAAGGAGTGGTGGCTCTGGAGGCCGTGGCTCTGTGGGGTGGGATGCAGGGGCAGGCAGAGCTCAGGATGATTGCAGAGAGAAAAATAGGGAGGACTTAAGGGACCCCAGACTATTTCCCATTGTAGTGACAAAAGTTACCTAAATTAATGGCGATGTCATGATCAAGAGTTCCTGGGGTTGGGGGCAGATAGTCTCATAGTTCAACTTGTATTGTGGCCTGGCTGTTTGGCAGAGAAAAATTAAGCATTTGACTTTGAGGCCAAGAAAGCCTAAGGGACCTCTAAGGACAGATTTAAGACTGTCTAGGATAGAAGAATAGTTTTGAGAAGGTATCAGAGAATTGCCCATAGTGGTGAGAAGGCAGGGGAGGGGGGCGGCCCAGGTGCAGGGGAGGTGAGAGGAGACTGAAGATAACAATCTTGTTGTGGGAATCCCAAAAAGGAATGTAGAGCCAAAGCCATCCGAGCAGGCCAGGCATACTTTGTGTTCATTTTTAACTCTACAAAAGCCCCTTTTAAGCTAGAAATATAGCTCAGTGGTACAAGTGCTTGCTTGGCAAGTGCAAGATCTCAAGTTCGACTTCTCATACCAAAAAGTCCTTTTTCCTGCAGTTGGGGACTGTGGATTTTAACTAATTAGTTCCCATTGTATCTCCCCACAGTGTATGTTGTACACAATAGACAAGGGTGGGTGCCCCTCGAAGAGAGACAATTCAGATGCCAGCCTGGCTGTGCCCCTCATGGGGACTTAGGTGCAACTTAACTAAGGAGGATGTGAGGCTCCCATTATGCCATAGGTTGGTTGCTACGGAACTGCAGGTGAGGGCCCAGTGAACCACCAAGGCCGGTGCTTCCCAGTCTTCGTGCTTAGACAGCAGCCTATTACACTGTCTGCTCCACTCACTCACTCACATGTTCATTCAGCAGGCACCTAGAAGTTAAATATTCCAGCCACCCTTCCTTGAAGGCGGCCTTCACAATAATGAGCTCTTCTGCAGCTCAAGTTGAGCAGCACTAACAAACTAACTGGGGTTCCACCAGGGGTCTTAGTGGAATCAGGCAGGCAGGCAGGCAGGCCCAGATAGATTGTATCCTCCTCCCTTTGGGGTTCTATGTGAGCAAATGAAGCAGAGAGCCAGGAACTACTGGGATTAGAAGTGTGTGCCACTACGCCCAGCCTCAAACTCTTATCTTTCTAACATCACCCCACCCCAAATTTCTCTGCTGTCCTTCTGGATGTCAGATAAACTGATGTTTTTAGAGAAAGGCTATGGCTTTCATTTC
Source organism: Capromys pilorides (assembly GCA_004027915.1). Taxonomy (NCBI): domain Eukaryota; kingdom Metazoa; phylum Chordata; class Mammalia; order Rodentia; family Capromyidae; genus Capromys; species Capromys pilorides. Next base: position 8,057 of record PVKN010005061.1, read on the forward strand.
TGAGATTCCCCGAAGCCAACTTACAAAGCTGGATATTAGATGGGAAAAATATCTCTTAAATGGTATGCAGCCTGCACTTGGTCCTGCTAGCTGGCCTTGAATTCACTTTGTAGCCAGCCTGGCCTTAAACTCACAGTGATCCTCCTGGCTCAGGCTTTTTTCTGTAACTTATTTTAATGTCTTAGGCTTGTTTCTCTAATGAGCTTTTAAACTATTGAAGCAGGGAATATGCTGCTTTCTGCTCCCTGTCCCCAGGCAACCATGACTTTTCTTTCTTTCTTTCTTCCTTCCTTCCTTCCTTCCTTCCTTCCTTCCTTCCTTTCTTTTTGTCATTAAACTTTGTGTTAATCAGCCTCAAAATTCTGTGACAGATTTTTGGTCAAGTTGTTTTCATTAAAAAGTGTTGATTTTAAAAGCTAATAATTAAAAAAAATAAGAAAATAAAAACTACTCACTTAAAAACTGCCATACACACACACACACACACACACACACACACACACACTCAAATGGTCCACAAAACATTCTCCTTTCCTTCTGAAGACTTTATGATGCATTGTTACCATTAATCAGTTTTCTTTTTTTTTTTTTCTTTCTGTATTTAGAATAGGGTTTACAGGGTCTACAGGTCTCACTACATAGATCAGACTTAGTGATTCTCCTGTATTCAGCCTCCCAAGCTCTGTGGCAGCATGCCCCAGGGGCAGGGCCAGCACAGCATGCTGGAAACCCAACTTGGGCTGCAGGCGCTTTAGTCCACTGAGCTATCGGGCCTGCCTGTAATAACTGATTTTTCACTATTAAACTTAAATCGCTAATTGGGAGAAACAGTTCTGAGACTGGTCTTCTTCCACTGATTAAGACTGGGATGGCAGGTGCTAGGGAAACTGTTCTTTTAGCCTTCTGAGCTTTCTGGGCAGACTTGGTGACCCAGCCAGCTCCAGCAGCCTTCTTGTCCACTGCTTTGATGACATCCACAGCAACTGTCTGTCTCATATCACAAACAGCAAAATGACTCAGAGGAGGATAGTCAGAGAAGCTCTTGACACACATGAGCTTGCCTGGATCCATGTCAACAGTGACAGTATCATCAGATTTCAAAAATTTGGGCCCATCTTCCAGCTTCTTACCACATCGACGATCAATCTTTCAGCTTAGCAAACTTGCAAGCAGTGTGGGCTTATCTTAGTTACTCTTCTCTCGTTGCTGGAACAAACACCCGACACCCAAAATGTTGTTTTTTGTTTTTTGTTTTAAATTTATTTATTTATTTGTTTGTTTGCTTGTTGTGTTTGTTTATTTATTTGTTTTGTGGCTGGCCCAGCCTGCCCTGGTGGTGGGGCTGGCGCAGCATGTGGTGCCAGGGATCGAACCTCAGTCCCTGCAGTTGCCTGAGCCTTCCTACGCAGGTGCTTTAGACCACTGAACCATCTCGCCGGCCCCCCCAACACCCAAAATGAAGCAAGGAAAGGTTTACTTAGCCTCACGGTTACTGGAGGTTTCAGTCCATAGTCAGCTGGCTCCAAGGCAGAGCAGCACATGGCAGAAAACAACCTTTCATGGTGGCTGGCAAAGAGCAAGAGAGAAGGGAGGAGTAGCAGCAGCTCTAGCAGCTAACTTCTCTTCCTGTCTTACACTGGAATGCAAATTAGCTGCCCCAGGGGAGGTGCAGCACCCACATCCACAATAATCAATCACAAACTCCAGAAGCCGCCCCATGATTGCATGAGGCTTTGGGAGGACACCTATACACAAACAGTAACAGGGCTGTGTGATAATCCAATACAGGAGCACAACCAGAACTGATCTGGCTAGGATGGTTCAGAATAAACCCTGAGCAGTGAAACCAGCTGCTTTCACTGGTGGAAGTAATGAATTCCACCAAAAATGAATTACATTCATTTTTGCTGTCACCAGCAACATTGTACCATCAGGCATCTTTGACAGACATGTTCTTGATGTTGAAGCCCACACTGTCCCCAGGAGGAACTTCATTCAAAGCTTCATGGTGCATTTCAACAGACTTGATTTCAGTTATGACGTTGACTGGAGCAACGGTGACCACCATGGCATGTTTGAGAACACCAATCTCCACTCAGCCCACAGGGACAGTGCCAATACCACCAATTCTGTAGACATCCTGAAGAGGCAGCAGCAAAAGTTTGTCATTTGGGTGAGTGGGTGGAAGGATGCAATCCAAAGCCTCAAGCAATGTGGTTCTGCCAGGATTGCCATGTTTTCGAGTGACCTTCTATCCCTTGAACCAAGGCATATTAGCATTTGGCTCCAGCATATTGCCACTATTCCAACCAGAAATTGGCACAAAAGCTATGGTGTCAGAGTTGTAGCAGATTTTCTTAATGTAACCGCTGACCTCCTTAACAATTTCCTTGTATGTCTTCTGGCTGCAGGGTAGCTCCATGGAATCCATCTTGTTAACACCAATAATTAGTTGTTTCACACCCAGTGTGTAAGCCAGAAGGGCATGCTCATGGGTCTGCCCCTTCTTGGAGATACCAGCTTTGAATTCACCAACACCAGCAGCAACAATCAGGACAGCACAGTCAGCCTGAGATGTGCCTGGAATCATGTTTTTGATGAAGTCTCTCTGTCCAGGGGCATCCATGATGGTCACATCATACTTGCTGGTCTCAGATTTCCACAGGGAGATGTCAGTGGCGATACCACGCTCACGCTTGGCTTTCAGCGTGTCCAAGACCCAGGCATACTTGAGGGAACCCTTCCCCATCTCAGCAGCCTCCTTCTCAAATTTTTTGATGGAAAGGAAGAGGAGGCCCTAAGTTTGATTCCAGGAGACAGAGGAGAGAGAGAGAGAGAGAGAGAGAGAGAGAGAGAGAGAGAGAGAGAGTGTTATAGCAGGTTGTAGCTTTTTTATTGTTATTTTGGTATTGGGAGCTGAACTTAGGACCTTGTGCTTGGCAGGCAGGCACTGTGCCACTGAGCTACATCTGCAGCCCAGATTGTAGCTTTGAGGTGCACACCAATGATTAATTATCCTTACCTAATGTAATTAATAGTAGAATGTAGTAGTGCTCAGTATAGTGGCATACTGGTTTTGTCTTAAAATAAGACCTAATGAACTAGACCTAGTGGATCTTTACCATGGTAAGGGCTAGAGTCAGGCAGACGATCCCTCACTCTTCTCTTTCTGGGTGGCTACTCTGCCTTTACCTGCCTGTAATGGCAGGTAAAGCGGGAGGAAGGAGATTGGGACTGTTGTTTTTTTTCCTGCTCAGATCTTATTTTTCTGGAAAACCTAGCAGAGTGAGGTGGGGAAGCATGTGGTGACTTCATGGCAGATGAAGCTTTGAAACTATCACCTGAATGGTGATATGAATGACAGTGAACACACAGATAGCATTACAAACTTTCCTTGTGGCTACTTGTAATCACTTCCTGTCTTCCTGTCCCAGTCAGCCCATGTAGTTTGTGTCCCAAGTGGGTAGTTTGCATTTTCTAGATGTGAGGCAGCTGTAATCATTCAGCACATTGTTTTCTTTTGTTTTTTGAAGAACTTATACAACCAGTATAACCCTTAAAGAAAGAACTTACACAAAGGGGCGACCTCCCATGAGAGTGTAGACCTCTGGTGGATTAACTAACGGTCAGCCTGTAACACCCAGCTGAACTGAATTGTGGTGGCTCTGGGTATGGGTGGCCCACCTGAAGATAGTTGCCAATAGTGTAAAAGAGAAAGAAAGGCGATGATGCGCTGTTGATTCTCCTGGAGAAGCTTGTCATACCTGCTGACTGTAGTTCTCTTTGGGGAGAGCTCTGGCCCTTACCTTGAACTTGACTCCAGCACAGATCCCTCAGCCTGCTGGCACAGATCTTCCATACTGCTGGGACAGCCTTTCTAGCTTCCACCACTGACCTTGGGCAGATCATTGCATGGAACATTGTCATGGATTTTAGACCTCCAGCTGAACTCCTATAGGACATCGCCATGGGATCCAACCCTCAGCCAGATTCTTTGGGTCTCTAATGCATCAGATCTTTTGTACTGTTCTGTATTTGACTTTTTGGGTGACTATAAAAGAGTTCTATAAATTATATGTCTTGTATTAAATTTATTCCCTGGAACAGGCCAGAGGTATAGCTAAGTAGCACAGTGCCTGCCTGGCAAGTGTGAGATCCTAAATTTGATTCCTGGCAACAAAAACAAAACAAAAGTATAATATTCCTTTGAAAACCTGACTTCAACAAATAGTTCTGGTCACTTTTAATTTTTACCTTTTCTTTAAAGAATCATGTTATATGCATGAATTGTTATAAAGTATATTTTTCTTTCTTTTTGTCTTTATGGCCAGCTCAGCAGGCCCTAGGGGTGGGGCTGGTGCAGTATGTGGTACCTGGGATTGAACTCAGTCCCTGTGCTTGCCTAAGCTTGCTTAAGTAGGAGCTTTAGATCACTAAGCTATTTGCTGGCCCTAAAGTGCATTTTTCTTGTTGATGTATTTTAAAAGTATTTCTAAAATTCATTTTTAAAATATTTTAATCTTTCTCTTTAAAAAAATTTAAAAACAGATCACATGTTTACTGAATACCTGTTTTCTGAATATTTATTTATTTTTGTGTTTTGGAGACAGGACCTTACTATGCAGTTTAGGCTGCCCTTCAACTCACTTTGTAGCCCAGGCTGGCCTCAAACTCACCAATCCTCCTGCTTTTGTCTCCTGAGTGTAGGGATTACAATCATATGCCACCATGCCTGGCTTCTGAGTGAATATTTATATATTCTATATTCTAAATATACATATTCTAAGTAGTATAGTACCTAGCACATTTTATCATGTAGCAGGCATATTTTAGTTTGAAAAATAGGACAATGTTTGAGAAAGTGGTAGAATGTTTGCCTAGTATGAACAAGGTTCTGTGTTTTATTTTTATTTATTTATTTATTGTGGTACCAGGGATTGAACTCAGCACCTTGTGCTTGCCAGGCAAGCGCTTATTCTACTGAGCTATCTCCCTAGCCCCAAAGCTTTGTGTTTTATCTCTGAGTTTTTCTTGGGGGGTGGGGAGATGATTGAGTCGGGCTGTTGCAGGAGAATTGTTGAGTTTGAGGCCATCCTGGGCTATAAAGTAAACTGAAGATCAGCCTGAACTCTCAAAAAAGACAACATCAACAAAATTGTACAAGTATTAAGATCCAACCTCTATTCACTTTCCAGGAATTTTCTTGAGGTTACATTATATAAAACTTTAGTCATTATGATAACACAGTTATTTTTCTGTCTGTTTGTCCCTTCCTCAGGATTGACCCCAGGCCTTCTGCACTGAGCTAATCCCTATCCCTTTTCACTTTTAAATTTTGAGACAGGGTCCTGCTAACCTGCTAAAGTGCCTAGGTTAGGGGCCGGCGAGATGGTTCAGTGGTCTAAAGCGCCTGCTTAGAAGGGCCCAGGCGACTGCGGGGACTGCAGTTCGATCCCAGGCACCACATGCTGCGCCAGCGCCACCACCAGGGCAGGCTGAGCCAGCCACAAAATGAATAAATAAAGAAACAAACAAACACAACAAGCAAACAAATAAATAAATAAATAAATAATTAAAAAAAAAAAATAAAGTGCCTAGGTTAGACAGGAGTTTGGGATCTTTCTGCTTTGGTCTTCTAGAATACTCAGGCACGCACCACCACACCCAGCGCTCTGTTTTGTAAGTGTCTATCTTCCTTTGGCGTAGTTTTATTTTATTTTTATTTTTTGTATTTTAGGGAAGGGGCTACAGAGTGTTCAGGGTCTCACTACTAGATCCGACTCATAGTGATCACCTGTTTACAGCCTCCCAAGAGCTGGGATTACAGGTGCACGCCACCATGCCCAGTCTCAATTGCTATCTCAGTGGGGCCTGGCACGGCAGGCCAGGGGATTGAACTCTGGCCCCGAGCCTGCTTGCAGGCACTTTAATCCGTTGGCTGGCCCTTGGCATAGTTTTAATTAAAACATTTGCACATAGTTCAGTGGAATAAGTGCTTGTCTGGCAAGTGCAAAATCCTAAGTTTGATCCCTGGCACTGCAAAAAGAAAGGGGGGGGGGGGGCTAATCTTGCTCAACCATTTGATTGTCACACTGGACCTAGAATGTTAATTTCATCATGCCCATCCCCTGACTATGTGCAGTAGTTGAAGGATTTTCAATAGATAGAGTGGCCAGGAGTGATGATGCATACCTGGAACCAGCACTGGTTGGAAAGCTGAATCAGGAAATCCCCCCAGCCTGGAAAACATAGGGAGTTCATGGCCAGCCTAAACTACACAGCCTGAACTACCCTGTCTCAAAATAAAATAAAAAAACCTCCAAAACCAAGAAACAAAACGAAAACAACGAAATTGTAAGGATCAGAGGAAGGCTTTTAAAAAGATGTAAGCCATGTGCCTAGGGCAAAGCTGAACTGTAATACCTATTACTCTGCCAGAGTAATTGAGGCAGGAGGCTGAGGCAGGAGGATTGAAAATTTAAGGTCAGCCCCAGCAATCTAAAATTTAGAACAAGGTTAGGAATGTAGCTCAGGGGCAGAGCGGAGGCCCAGGGGCAAGTCCCTGGGTTCAGTCCAGTAGCAGGGTGGGGGGCAGATGTGGGGTACCGCGGGTGAGATCCATGCAGCCAGGAAGAACTAATCCCCTCACGACGAGGGTCTTCTGCCAAGGGTTCCTTCTCCCTTTCCGGCTACTGGCGCCAGGCTCTCGTCAGCTGCAAGATCTCAGGGGCGACCCGGCTTCCCACCTGACTCTGGGTGGACCCTGCGCCCAGCCGCATCTGGTTTGTTTTCTGCTCATTGGCAGTAACTTTTAGGAGCAGCTGGGCTGATTTCAGGGTCCGCCTACCCAGCTCGGCCAGAGTCCTCTGCCCCAAGGACTTTGTCCTGCTCTCCCCGCCTGTCGCCGCGGCGCTCGCCACAGCCGCCGCTCCGCAAGCAGCCCCCTGGGCCGCCTTCCCTCAGCAGGGCTCACGCGCGAGTGACCGGCGGCCGGGCGTCGTCGAGGTCGCGGCCAGGCAGCCCGCTGAGCGCCGCCGCTCGACTCAGGAGCGCAGCGGACGCGCGCAGCCCTGGAGCCGCCGGCGCCGAGCCGGGAACGGCGCTCGCCCGCGCCGCGGCGGAAGCCGGACCGTTTGGGGGACGGGACCGCGGGAACCCGGAAGCGCCCGGGCCGCGCCAAGGTGGCGCCAGCGAGGCCGGCGGGAACCGGCGGCGCTGCGGGTCGGCGGGCGCGGCAGCCGCGGGCGCCCGGCCTTGCTGAGCCGCGGTCCCGGGTGCGGGAAGCAGCCGGCGGAGCGGCGCGGGAGGTGAGGCCCGGGCGCGCCGGGAAGGGCGGGCGCGGGAGCAGCCGGCGCGCGGGGCTGAGGTGAAGTCGGCGGGGTGAGGGGACCGTGCCGGGGTCTGGTTAGGCGGCAGCGCGAGCAGGTGAAGTGACACGTCGCTGGTGAGGCCGACCGTTGGCGCGAGAATGTGCTGGGTGGAGGAGGAAAAGGTCCTGGGGAGAGGGGCGTGTCGGGGAGCGGATGCTGGCGGCCGGGTGCTCCTGCGAGCCGCGCCAGGCGAGCTGGCGCGGGGGCAGCCTGGCGGGCAGGGCTCCCCGGGACCGCGCCCCGGGCTCCTGCGCGGCCTGCGACCTGGGCTCGGGACTCACACACCAAGGGCTGCTTCAGGGGGACTTCAAGAAATGGAAAAGCTGCCCGTGGTAAGGCGAGTAGGGTGTGTGTGCGAGAGAGAGAGGTGTGTGGAGCAGGGCTCGGAATATTGGGGCTCAGAATATTGAGGGACTAGGGATTTTAACCAACATTTTTATTTAGATCCTCGAAAGCGGGGGATATAGCTTAGCAGCGTAAGCGCCGTCCCGAGTGCGATCTCCGGCAAAAACAAAACAAAAATCATCGAAAGCACGTTTTAATTCAGGAAGGTTAGTTCAAATGAATTAAAAAACAATGTCAGATGCAATGATGGGCCTTTGCTTTAGAAAATGACTTAAATGTCATTACTCAGAAATCAAAATCTTTTCTTACATTATCTTAAAGATAGTTTTTGAAGATGGAGCTATAGCTAAGTTTTTATCAACATTCAGTAGTTAAACCTTTAGTAGTTACAGATGAAGTTCGGTATTTCACTTGGGTTATCTTAGTTTCATTGGTAAATTCAGATTGCTTCCTTTAAAAGGGATGACCTTTCTGTCTCTGTCGTCTCTGTGTCTCTGTCTCTGTCTCTTTGTCTCCAGGCTCAATGTCGCAGGTCTGCCTAGCAAGCCCTGTGTCCTCAATTAGATTCCAGGTATCTGCCACCCCCAAGCCCCAAACCTCTTGTGATCCTCCTCCCTTTGTGCAGCACCATTCCCAGCTCTACATGTACATTTATTTCTTATCTTTTTTTCCCTAGTTCATTCTCACCTCCATTGTGTGTATTTTAGCTTCCAAACTGGACTTGCTACTTTCAGCCTATCCACCTTAAAGTCACTCTTCTCCATATTTGCTCCCCTTTTCTTTCAGTACTAGGAATGAATCCCAGGGCCTTGAGCATGTTGGATAAGTGCTTACTCCCAGCCCTGTGTCAGTACTTCTAAAATCCAAAGGTCTTATACCATATTTTGGTCATTTCTCTTAGAAATACTCAGTTCTCTCTCTCCCCCTCCTCCTCCCCATCTCGCCTTCCTTTTCCCCTTCCTTCCCTCCTTCCTTTGTCATTTTGAGACAAGGTCTTGCTAGGCAGCTCAGGCTGGCCTTGAGCTCACTTTGTAGCCCAGGCTGGTCTAGAACTTTTAATGATCCTCCTACATCAGCCTCCCAAGTGCTGGGATTATAGGCGTAAGCCACCATGCTTGGCTACTTAGTGACTTTCCCTTGGCTCCAGGATAGTTTTTTGTTTGTTTTTATTTAGTTTTGATAGTGCTGGGGATGGAACTTAGGGCATCATGCCTGCTAGATAAGTGCTGTGTCACTGAGCTATGTCCCCAGTCCAGAATAAATTTTAAAATATTGTCGTTCAAAGTTTAAGTCTTAGTGGGGTATGGTGATATATTCCTACAATTCCAGCACTCTGAAGGCTGAGGCAGGAGGATCTCTGAGAGTTTGAGGCCAGTGTGGGCTATATAGTGAGTTCAATGCCAGCCCTGTACTACAAAGCAAAACCTTGTTTCAAAAGCAAAAAACAAACAAACCCAAAACAAAACCCCAAAAACTTTGCATAACTCATATCAATATGACCTTCATTTTTAAAAAATTACTTTATGCCATATGTCCTATATTTTTCATTTATGTATAGGGTCAGCATGGCATGTGGTACCAGGGATTGAGCTGGGGTTCTTGCTTGGACTTCCCAGGCAGGCACTTAGACCACCAAGCTATTTTCCCAGCCCTGTGTCCTATATTTTTAGCTAAACTAAAGCAATGTGAAGTGGGGTTTCTCAAATGCTATATGCCTACTCACCTTGATGTTCTTATATATTGTTTTTGAAAGCCTTTCTCATTATCTTTGTGGGAATTTTACCCTTTAGTACCTTAAAATCTGTCTCTTTCTTATGAAACTTTCTGAAGTCTACCATCTCTCTGAAACATTCTTTTTTTCTTGTGTGAAAGCCTTGTAAGTATTAAGTACTAAGTCTAGTACTTGCTAAATCTACATTGTATTATGGCTACTTGAGAGTTTTATTATCCCTACTAGAATGTAAGCTTTCTAAAGAAACTAATTGTACCTTTTAAATTTATCACATTTTTGGAGTGGGGGGTATAGAAATTGAACTCAAGACTTTGTACTCGCTAGGCAGGCACTGTGCTGCTGAGCTATCTCCTCAGCCAAAATTTATCACTTTAATACTTGAACATAGTATCAAGATACTTTGCACTGGGGCTGGTGAGATAGCTCAGCGGTCTCAAGAGTCTGCTTAGGCAAGCTTAGGGAACTGCAGGGACCATGGTTCAGTCCCCAGCACCACATGCCAGGGAAGGCCGAGCTGGCCATAACATAAATAAAGTTTAAAAAAAAAAAAGTTTTTAAGAAAAGTTTTTAAAAAGATACTTTGCACTGTTAATTTTTAAAAAAATCTTATTTATTTGTTACAGGGTCTTGCTATGCAGCTCGGACTCTAGTGGTCATCCTGTCTCAGCCTCCCTTGGTGCTGGGATTACAGATGTATGCCACCACATCCAGTTTTGTTGGCTAGCACTGCGTGCCCTGGGTTTGTGGGCTGGCATGGCATACGGAACTGGGGATTGAACTCAGGTTGTGCTGTTAAAATTTGTTACATTAAATGATATAATAAGCTCTTACATTGCTTCTAGATGTGAGGATAACTGCTGTATAAACTTATTTTTTCCAGTTTTTATTTCAAATACCTTATATTTGAAAATGCCTCTGTTTTGTATTTCAGTACCTCATTTGATCCTAGTAATAATTTTTTCTGAGACGAGGTCTTGCTGTGCAGTGCAGTTCAGGTTGGCCTTGAGCTCACTTTGTAGCCAAGGCTGGTCTTAAATTTGCAACGATCCTCCTGCCTTAGCCTCCAAGTGTCGGTACAGGCATGCGCCCCTACATCTGGCTACCCTAGTAATAAATCTTTGAGAACATTTATTATAACTCTTAGCTAAGGTTAGAACTCTTAGATAAGGACAGACAAGTCAAATAATTTACCTTTACTCTCACATATTTCTTTTACTTAATAGGAGCTCACTCACTTTGTTGAGTGGCTGGCTAGATCAATAATAGGATTGATGGAAATAATTTCTCAGTTAAAACCTAATCTTACCATTTGGCAGCGGAGAAGTATGACTTTTCAAGGTTTTTTCCTTCTGATTAAAAGTTTTGAGAGGAGAGTCTATTTGATGATGGTCAACTGTGGAAGTGCATTTTTCAGTAGTAGGAACTGCTTTGATCGTGTAGGCAGCAAGCACTGTCACTGACTTCTGTGCCCAGGTCTCAGCTTTGGGGTGTTTGTTTTGATGAAATTGCTTGAAATGTAAGAGTAAACTGTAAACCTGTCTAGGTAACTGAAATAACTTGAACATCAAATTAGTAGTTAATAGTGTCATTCATGAGAATTAATTAATTAATTAATTAATTTATATGTTTTGCAGTACTGGTGATTGACTTAGGGCCTTGCAGTTGCTAGTCAAGGACTCTTATTGAGCTACACTTCCAGCCCTTTTTAATTTTGTCTTGATTTTATTTGCTTGTTCCTTGGGTGGCCGCAAAGTTTTGATCCTCTTATCTTAGACTCCCAAGTAGAAGAGATGCCAGTTGTGCATCAGTGTGCCTGTACTAGGAATGAATCCCAGGGCCTTGAGCATGCTGGACAAGTGCTTACTCGCAGGCCTGTGTCATTACTTCTGAAACCCAAAGGTCTTACACCATCTTTTGGTCATTTCTCTCAGAAATACTCAGTGATCTTTCACTGGGAATGAATTTATTATTGAAGTTTCAGTTAGTGTGAATTGGTAGTATAATGCAGGTTTTAGCCCTCAAAAAAGAGCAAGTGTGCACCAAGTATGTTCAACTTAATTGTTTCCATTGATGTAGGAGTGTATTGCTCTGGTTCTCAATTTTGTTGGTATGATTTCCCTTTGTTTATTTTTTGAAAGACAGTGTCACTGTGTTGCTCAGGTGATCTTCCCCCAGAGCCACCCAAGTTGGGCGAGATAGCTCAGCAGACTAAGCCTAGACCAGGGTTCAATCTCAGGTACCACATGCTGCGCTGACAATTAAGTCTGGGCATGGTGGTACATACCTGTAATTGTAGGCTGGGGAGGCTGAAAATAGGATCACTAAAAGCCCAAGCTGCATAATGAAAAAAAGCTGCCCAAGTAGCTGGCATGCACCACTATGCAAGGCTTGATTTATATTCTTTTTTTTAAAAATTACTTAGTTTTAAAACTTTTATTAGAACATACTTAGAGTACCTAATGATTACATTCATCATGGGAAGTTGGTCCATATACATGTACATAACCCATTTTAACCTCTCCTTGATTTATATTCTTTAATTTAATTTAATTTATTTTTTATATTCTTTAATAACTACCCTATGATTCCCGTTTTAGAGATGAGGGAAGGAAGGGACACAGAGATATTACTGTAGTCTGATTCCAGAGGCAAGCTCTCACTTATTGTGACTGACCCTCGAACAGTTAACCATGTTTTTTGGGATGAGTGTTTTTGAGACAGAGTCTCTATGTAGTTCAGATTGGTCTTGAACTCTGAGTAATGTTTCTGCTGCAGCTTCCTTGTGTCACCACATTCAGCTTCTTAAACATCCCTAAACATAGATTTTACTGCACAGATCATGGGCTGAAGTCTTATTTCAGTTTGAGCTCTGACATGTCATACAAGGTGATATATGTACTTAATGTCTCAGAATCTTAGTTTCTTAATCTGTAAAACAAGTGACAACTCCCTTTTAAACACTAAGTATATTTAAATGAGATAATGCTTATCAATGCCTAGTAGGCTGACATGTTGTAGATGCTCAAAATTATTCGTTTAACTTCTCTTAAGGAAGTTAGGAGTAATTAGAAAACATTTAATGAGAACCAATTTTAAGCTGCATCAGTCTTTTATGTATTGTACAGAAGGATTTTTTCATGAAGGGATTATTCTCTTCATAGGATTTATGTATTGTGGACTTCATTTATATTGATAAATGCAACACAATAAATGTCTAATATGTGTCAGAGGCTGTTAAACTATAAGAAAATGCAATGGTAAGTAAAAGGAGAAAATGTGTATATGTCAGCAGTTTAGTTTGAGTGCTGTTGTATTCAAAATGTCATGGGTGGAAATATAAGAAAGGATACATTTGCTTGAAAGACTTAGAAAACTTCAGTGAGAGGAAACCTGTGTTTTCAAACCTGTAAGGTACATAAAGGTTCTAGCAGTAGAGAAGGGGAAAGAGTTTCTTACTTTTTTTTTTTTGTCCTGGAATGGAACTCAGGCCTTCATATAGTAGGCATATGCTCTACTGTTCACCTCCAGCTATACTGATTTTTTCCTCCTCCAGACAAATATTTGTTCAGAAAATTTAGGAAGGAATGTGTTTGCCATTGGTAGTAGTTTATGGCAGAACATTTAGACTGGGGCTGGATTATGAGGAATGGTTTTATGTGAGAGAATTTGGACTATATTTTTATTTGGTAGTCAGTTAAACTTACAATTGCTAAGGAATTTGATCAAATCTACATTTCATTAAGATAGAATTGAGAGTCTGAAGCCTGTTTCCCTCAGTTAGTAGACAGTGATGTGGGGCTCACGTAGATACTGAACAGTAAATATTGGACAAACATAATTAATGCAATTCATATTCTGCGAGGATAGAGTTGAGAGTCTGAAGCCTATCTCAGTTACTAGGCAGAGTGACATAAGACTGGAATAGTAAATATTGAGCAAACATAATTAATGCAGTTCATGTGTTACAGTTTGAACCCATAAACCTATAATGTGTATATAAATTTCTAAGACTGTAGGTTTACCAGGGAGGGTTGCTGTTTTATGTTTAGAAAGAGTAGTTGTTAAAAAGAACCAAGAAACTATACAACGCACTCATCTTTGGGGGAAGGAGTAGTCTTCCCTTAATTACCCAATAGAGTCGCTAGCTAGTTTTGATAAACATATTTTCCTAAAATGTTTATAGTTGTGAATATTATGAATTAAGGTTTTGCTTTTCTTCTTCTGGTACTGGGGTTGAACCCAGGGCCTTCTCCCACTGATCTCTATCTCCAGCTGTTTTTTATTTTTTTATTTTGAGAGAATGTTTCACTTTTAAGTTGCTAAATTGCCCAGGCCTGGCTTGATTGTGCAGTCCTCTTCCCCCAGCCGTTCTGGGTATTAGGATTATAGGCCTGTGCCACCACAGTGGAATGCCCTGAACTTTTTCAGGTTTATCATCAGGCTGAATTAAATAGATAAACATGAACCAGGCTTGGTGTGCAGGCCAGCTGAACTGCAGATAGTTCAAAGGCCAGCCTGGATTATACAACAGACATTATATACAATAGATGTCTCACAGAAAGACAGACAGACAAAGAGACAGAGAAACAGAGACAGAGAGAGGAAGAAGAGAGGAGCATGAGCATTCTTTTTTCCTTTGGTGCTGGAAATTGAACCCCAGGCTCTTGCTCATGTTAAGCGTGTAGTGAACCTTGTGGGTTACCTCAATTATTTAAAGTGCTTGCTTGTCCAGACGGCTGACACTGACAAAAGTTCTACAAAACACCGTACATGGTTTCAAGGTTAACCCTGAGGGAATTTGACCGACCTTCAGGTACAAAAGTTACATGTTTTGTTATATAGGTCTTACTTTAACTTGGCCTTAACCACTCAGCAGAAAAGTACAATCATGAGGCATAAAAGGTAAAGCCAGATTAGTATGCTGAGCTGTAAAAGGCTTAAGTCAAAAGCTTTCAACATTGCCAGTTCTGCCGATGACCCACTATTATTATGGAATATTGAACTATGTATACAACTATTTTCTGTTGGTTTAATGAGAAATATTTATACCAATAGTGTTTGGAAAAGTTGTCATGTCTGCATCTTGTGCTTGAAATAGCTACTATGAAAACAGCAATGTGCATTGTATTAATAAAAATAATAAATAGATAATAAATAAAATAAAGTGCCTGCTTGGGGGCTTGTGAGTTAGCTCAGTTGTTTAAGTGCCTGCTTGAGTAAACCCAGTCAGGCACAGGAGACCAGGATTTAATCCCCAGCTGCACCTGCCATTGCAGATGGCAGCCGAAGTTTAAAAAAAAAAAAAAAAATTCTCTTAAGTGCCTGCTTGGGCAAACTCAGTCAAGCACAGGAGATTGCAGTTCGATACCCATCTCCATAAGCCACACCAGACCTGCCCTTAAGGCAGCCTGAGCTAGCACCCCCCCGCCCCCAAAATCCTCATGTTAAGCATGTGTTCTATCAATGACTATGTTCTCACCTCTGAAGCCTTGCATTTATTTTAGATATCTGTAGATACTGATACTTTGATTCTATGAAGTTAGTAGTTGAGATAATGAACTGACTTAGAGCAGGATAGAGTGAGGATAAACTTGAATCTCATGGAACCATAAAGTAGTCATACTTCTTGTATTTTCTTTTTATACTCTGTATTTTCCTATTATAGCAGTTTATTATTTATACTTTTTCTTTTTTTGAGACAGGGTCTCACCATGTAGTTCAGGCAGGCCTGAACTCACTGTGTAGCCCAGGTTGGCCTTAAACCGATGGCAATCCTCCTACCTTAGCCTCCTGAGTGCTGAGTTTACAGGTGTGTGCCACCATGTCTCTTATTTATACTATTTATTTTCTCCCTTGTTTCTTGAATCGTTTGAATAATACATGTTTATTGTCTCTGTGTGTGCGTGTATGTGTATGGTACCAGGAATCAAACTTAGGACCTTGTACTTGGCAGGCAGGCACTGTACCTGCAGGAGCCATATCCCTGTGCCCATGTTTATTGTTTTGTGAGACAGGATCTTGCTTTTTGATTCAGGCTGGCTTTTAACCCACACTGTAACCTGAACTTGGAGTGATGCTCCTGCTTCAGCCTCCAGAATGTTAGGCTTATAGATGTGTATCACCATGTTCAGCTAATATATGTCTTCTATGCTAGAGAATTAATTCTGTGAAGAAATTGTCTCTGTCATTACTGTATGTGTAATGCTCATCACAATGCCTGGCCATAGTTTCTTAAATATCTGCTGGCTGATTGCCATCTGGATAGTTGTGTTACCTGTATTTTTTTGTTTCTACTTCTAGTCTCCTTAGTCTTGAGTCAGTCAGTCTGTCTGTCTGTCTGTCTGTCTGTCTGTCTTTAAATGTATTTGGTACAAGGTCTCAGTATGCAGCTTGGACTCATAGTGGTCCTCCTGTTTTCAGCCTCCCCAGCTTTGGGATTACAGGCACGTGCCACCATGCCTGGTCTCAGTGGCCGGCTCAGCATGTGGCATGTGGTGCCTGGGACTGAATCCCAGTCTCTGCACTTTGCCTAAGCAGGTGCTTAGTCTGCTGAGCTATCTTGCTGGCCCAGTCTTGAGTCTTTCATGTTAGGAAAGAACTAGTACAATTAACAGTCCTTGTTTCTATGACTGGTATTTAGATCACAGGATCATAGCTGGTATTTAGAACTACCTTTGTCTACCACTTTTTATTCCATTGGCCTTAAGCAAGCACCTCAGTAGGTCTTGATTCTTTCACTGTTGGAGTGACACTTAGCTTCAACCCTGCAAATTCTAGACCATTTGTCATTCTGCCCGCATTAGGTATTGTATTTCTTATTGACTTTAGAGTCTTTTTGAGACAAAGTTTTGGCCTTAAACCAAAACTGTGATGTTCAGGCTGGCCTTGAACTCACTATTAGCCCAGATTGATCTCTAATATGCAGTTATCCTCCTGCTTCAACCCTGAGGTGATGGGATTACCGGTGTGTACCACCATACTCAGCCTTCTCATTGACTTTATTTATTTGAATTACTTGACTTTATTTTACACTAGGTGGTGGACACAAAGCAGTCTTCCTTAATAAAGTTGAAAATTAGCTTCACTCGAACATTTTTAATAATGCACATAAAACAAAAGTATTCATCTTACAAATTGTTCTGCAATCCAAATATACAATAGCTTGGAAAACAGTGTTTAGAAAACAAAAGCCAATGTAAAAAGACAGTAAAACAACTACAACAGTACAGGTTTTTATGGCTCAGATTCTACAGTTTTCTTACTGCATCATCAGTGTCAGAAATCTGCTCCTTCAGCTGGCTCTACTGCTCTGGGTCTAAAGAAATACCTTTTCTTCCTGGTTTCATTTCACCTTTTGGATCCATCCAATATTCTCTAATATCAACTAGAACTTTCCCTTTAAAGTCCCGAACACTGCCATATCTTATTTTCCCAATCTGAAACATGTTATCATCTCTGCTGCTGCTGCTCTGCTTAGAAGATGACAGAGCTCTTGAAGTTTCACCAGGCCTCTGCTTCTTTACAGGCTTTTCTTGAGCAACTTGCTTTTTCTGCTTTAACTTTTTGTCAACTTCACTGTCAGAATTGCTGCCTGAAGAGCTCGAAGAAACAGGTTCCTTGGATTTAGGCCTTGCTGCGCTGCTGCAGTGGACATACTCCTGCTCGCTTGCAACTTCTCATTGCCTTTAATAAACAGGGCTTAGTAACCTACTCCATCTGTATTCTTTTTCCTCCACTATGGAGTAAGAGTCTAATTTCCCATTGATAGTCAGTGTCAATCATTACTGAAAATGTTGTGATTCCCCTTTTAACTTGTTTCCTCAGAGGCATGAGGGGACCAAAAGGACCAGGGGGAAGTCTTAGCTTCCGGTTCACTAGTATCATCGTTGTTATTCTTGGTACAAGCCTCCCACCCTCTGGAACTAAGACTTCTAAGGCCGCAGAACATGTCAGGAACAGAAAGCAAAAATTTTGCTAGTGGGTCACTGGGGGTTATGGTGAGTGGTACAATTCCCACCTACACTCCTTGCTTCCTGGACGTGTGACTCCTAGCTATGGGAAACACAGTACCATCTAGTGGACATAGATTCAAAGCATACGCATCCTTTTGAAGAACCTTGCCTCAGTCCTAGAAGCTTCTGCCACTTAGCTGGGGCTGTAACTGTATCTTTAAAACACCCTTTCACCTTTCTATCAACCCAGCTGCCTCTGGATGGTGAAGAACATGAGCCTATTGTCTCACTTCTTTCGATGTAAAATATGTTCCTTGTTCAGAGGCAGCGCTATGTGGAATCGCATGATGGTGGATAAGGTGTTCCATGGATGGCAGTTTAGCAGAAGCATTACATGCAGGGAAGGCAAATCTATCTCCAGAATAAGTGGCTATCCCAGTAAGGACATGGCACAGTCCCTTCATGATGGAAGTGGTCCAATATAATCAACCTATCACCAGATTCCAAGTTGATCACCCCAGAAATTGTGCCATATTGGCGGGGGTGAGGGTGTCTTAGTTACTTTTCTCTTGTTGCTGAGACCAAATGCTTAACTCTCAAAGTTAAAGGGGGAAAGTTTTATTTAGCTCACAGCTTACAGAGATTTCAGTCCATAGTTAGTTGGCTCCAAATCAGGGTGGAATGGAAGACAGGCATTGCAGAAAAAAAGTTATGGCGGCAAATGGTAGCAAAGCAAGCAAGAGACAAGATGAACATTTCTGTTCTTTATACTATGTCCAGGCTACTGGGATTAGGGCAGTGCCGAACCAATCAGTGGGCTTATTTAGCCATCACCCATCCTTAATCCTAGAACTCTTAATCCTAGCTTTGCACTATGAATCAATCATATACTCTAGATTCACCCACCTCTAAAAAGCCTCACCTATGACTGCATGAGGCTTTGCAGGGACATTGAAACACAAGTTTTAAGATCAGTACTAACTCAGAGTCACAGAGTAGCGAATACAGTTTGATGTTATATATGTAAAATATTTAGAATTTAAAGATGTATCTATATATTTATATGAAAATTTAAAAAGTAGGCCAGGATATAACTCTGTCTCAGTAACTTTTCTCTTGTTGCTGGGACAAAATACTTGATAACCAAAATTAAGGAAGGAAAGGTTTATTTAAGTTCACAGTGTATGGAGGTTTCAGTCCATACTTAGGAGGCTCTAAGGCAGAGTGGCACCTGGCAGAGGGCAACAGTTCATGCTGGTAGAAAACAGCACAACAGCAAGGGCAAAAAAGGGAGGAGTACGTTCAGTGACAAGCCTCTTTCCCTCCTTTATATTGCATGCAGGCTGTCTGCCTCAGGACGAGTGTAGCACTCATACTCATAATACCAGCATTGGATCACAAATTAATCACAAATTCTTGAAGCCCATCCCATGACCACATTGAGACTTTGGGGGGACATCTAGACACAAACCATAACATACTCCAAATTAATAATAAATTATTCTACAAAGGGGCAAAGGAATATATGACTTGGAGCTATGGGTGAAAGACAACTTTGACGTTTATTTTATTTTTAAGAGCAAAATATATTTATTGAGGGAAAGAAGTTTCTGTCCAAGAGAGGGACAGGAGGGGACCCAAGTGCATTGCTAAGACATTAATTTTAATACTATTTTAAAAGGAGGAAAGAGGGTAGCCCACTTGAGATCCCTTCTGTCTCCGACAGAAGCTTTCCCCAGCAAATATCTTCTGCTCCTTAAAAAAAAAAAATCAGTTTAAAAAAAAATAAGGAAATATAAGCAGATGTTACAGACCTGAAGCTTTTTAATTCTGAGTGGTGAAATCATATACATATGTTATATTCTTGGTACACTTATTACATTTATACAATTCTATTTTGTTGGAATTTTTTTTTGTTTTTTGAGAGAATTTTTGTTTTTGTTTTTGTCTTTGTCTTTTTTGAGAGAGGGTCTCTGCAGTTCAGGCTGGCCTTGAACTCACTTTGTAGCCCAGGCTGATCTCAAACAATCCTCTTGCCTCAGACTCCTCAGTGCTGCGATTATAAGTGTGTACAACCATATCCAATAAGACAGGGGTCTTGCTATGTAGTTCAAGTAGTCCTTGAACTTATGTAGCCAGGCTGACCTTGCGCTTGCAGCAATCTTCCTGCCTTAGCCTCCTCAGTGCTGGGATTACAAGTGTGTACCATGACACCTGTTTTATAATTCTCATTTTTTCTCAAGAAAGATCTATTACACTGTAGAAGAATATAGAATTTTGTGACAATAAAATGTCCCCCCACCCCACCCCAGTCCTAGAGATTGAATCTAGGCCTTGGGCAGTGCAATAAAACCTATTTTGTTTTTTGTTGTTGTTTTTGCTTAAGGCTGGCTTTCAAATCATTTTGTAGCCCAGGTTGGCCTTGAATGCTCAACAATCCTCCTGCCTCAGTCTCTTAAGACTAGAATTATAGGTGTATACCACCATGCATGGCTTTATTTTTTATGTAACTAGGAGGTTCAAATGGTTGTGTTAGTCAGCTTTCTGCTGCTGTGACAAATATACCTCAGATAAACAACTTTAAAGGGAAAAGTCTATTTTGGTACATAGTTTCAGAGATTTCGATCCACAGTTTCTTGACTCCATTGCTTTGCACAGAAAACATGTTGTAGAGCAAAGTTGCTCCCTCATGGCAGCCAGGAAGGAGAGACAAAGGAGGGAGGGGAGGAAGAAGCCAAAGACTTGATAGAGATTCCCCATGGTTGGCCCTAAAGACCTACTTCCTTCAACCAGGCCCAACCTCCTAAGGTTTCCATGAGTTCTCAGCAGCTTCTATGTTGCATTTGTCATTGAGTACACTCATACACTCATCCAGTATGTCCAGCAGTACACTCATCCACTGAGGTTAGAGCTATCATGATCAGTCACCTTTCAGTGATCCTACCTGAACATTGCTACCACATTCTAACACATGAGCTTTTGAAGGGCTTCTTAGGTCTAAACCATGACAGTTGTTGAAATCCTTTGACTGGGAATATGACATGGACTAGGTACTCTCCCCTCCCCCCTGTATTATTAAATTTCTGGGTCTCTAGGGCTTTGCAGATAACTGAAATAAGTAACAAAAAATCAAGAGAAATTAACCAAGTTGTCATTGAATATTTTTGAGAAGTGTCATTATGATCTAAAATTGTGTTAATATAATTTAAAATTTTCATCTTAAAAAAATATAGCTAGATATGGTAGTATAGGCCTCTAATCTCAGTACTTGGGAGTTTGACACAGGAGTGTCATTGCGAGTTCAAGACCAGCCTGAGCTACAAAGTGAACTTAACACCAGCCTTACTGCATAGGGAGACCCTGTCTCAATAAATAAATAAATCAAGTAAGCAAGCAAGCAGACAGACTGGGTGTGATGCCACGTGCCTGTAATCCTACCGCTTGGGAAGCTGAGACAGGAGGATCAGCTTGAGTTCAGGGCCAGCCTGGGCTACCTAAGTTCAAGGCCAGCCCACACTATGTAGTGAGACCCTGACACAAAAGGAATGTGGACGGTAATTTGTTGACTTTTTTCCTCCTTTTTTGGTGGTTCTGGTTATATAACTCAGATTTTACACACGCTAGATAAGCACTCTACCACTGAGCTATATTCCTAGCCCTACTGAATGGTTAGAAAGTGACCTTTAAAGTTTCATTTACAAAGAAGTTAGGTACATTATGATCTTGGTAACACAGAATAAACAAAAGACTTCCTTGAACCAATTGAAGTCATCGTTTGACATTTTCCAGGAGAACTAGATCCTGTGCCAAATACGAGGTGTTGGCAACTTTCTTTCCGTGTAGAGATAAAGGCACCAGGATGTCCTAGACTTTTATAGTGCCTTGTAGTGTAGAGGCAAGGAAGCTGATATTTACCCATATAACCTGATATTTCTAAATACTAGTTAAAAGTTATCTAACTTTGTTATTCACTATATTCTTCATTTTTTTATTTTATTTTATTTTATTTGTGTGTGTGTGTGTGTGCTGGGGATTGAACAGGACCTTGTGCTTGTCAGGTAAGCACTTAATACCGCTGAACTGTCTTTCAGTCCTCTCCATTTTAAAATGGTTACATCACATGATTTCTGAATTATCTTTTACCTCTAAAATGCTTTAAATTCTTTTTTATTTTAAGATTCTTTTGCTACTACATGTTTACAAAAAACAAGAAGGCTGATTTGTAAAGATGTCTATGTATTCTTTCCAATGAGCTTGGTCGTCTAGCTAACAAGGTGGTATATTATTTAATTTTTGTCTCTGAGATTCAAATGGAATTATTTGGATAATTTTGCTCAATAATTATGTGTGCATTTAAGGTGACAGTATATATTTCACAATTAGAAAATTTATCCTTCTGGGATGTAACTGAGTGAGTAAGTGCTTGCTTAACATGCACAATTCCCCTGAGTTCAATCCTTAGTATCAATCAATCAATCAATAAATAAGTGAGAAATTAAAAAATGTATCCTTATATTCATGGTGTAGCATTGTTTGTGTTTGGGATATGATTCAGCTGAAAGGGGGAATAGGCAAATTTAGTAAGTTTGACTTTTATGTTTTCCAGAATAGGTTTCCTCTAACTATCATACTTGGTCTCACATAAGAACTGAATAGTGATTGTTCAATCTTTTTTAAAAATATATTATATGTGGTCCGGCCAGATAGCTCAGCGGACCAAAGTACCTGCTGAGGCAGAGTGCAGTGGCCAGGGTTCGATCCTCCTGGGGCGTGCTGAGACAGCCATTGAGACTGGGCGCCACAGCACTTGGGATACTGAAGGCAGGAGGATCACTATGAGTCTGATCTACATAGTGAGATCCTGTAGACCCTGTACTAAATACTATATATATATATATATATATATATATACATATATATATATATATGTATATATATATATATATGATGTTATTGAGATAATTAGCCGTTCTAATTTTCTAATAAGGAAAAGTGGTCATATCTAGAAACATAAATGGCAGCTTGATTCTGAGAGCAGTAAAAGGATTAAAACAGATTTCATATTCAAAGAATTTGAGGTGAAAGACAAATTCATGGAAATAGTGAGGTGAGGAACACAATGACAGAACATCCTTGGCATTAATCCAGAGATATCTGAACCAATACAGAAGCTAAGAGTAAAGCCTGGTGAAAAATACCATTTATTGCCAGCGAGATAGCTCAGCGGTCTAAAGCACCTGCTTAGGAAAGCTTAGGTAACTGCAAGGGACCATGGTTTGATCCCCGGCATCACATGCTGTGCCAGCCCCACCCTAAGGGCAGGTTGAGCCAACCATTAAAAAAAAAAAAAAGAAATGCCATTTATACTCCATCCTCAATCTTTATTTTTTAAAATCAATTTTACTTAGTTTTACTTTACAGACAATAAAAATACTCATTTTAAGTATGAAATTCAAAAAGTTCTAATAAATGCATATAGTCGTATAACTACCACACAGAATATTTGCACTGCAACATAAAGTCTGCTATCTTTCCAGTTAACCCCAGCTCTTGGCTGCAGATAAGCATAAATTTGCATGTACCAATTCAGATTAGCTTTGCCTTACCTGAAATCTTATGTAAATGGGGTTACATGGTACAGATTGGTATCAACAATTTTAGCTTATATAATTTTAGCTTATATATCATGTTTTGTTATTTTAGTATTATCAATATTTTGTTCTCATGTATTGCTGAATAGTTGACTTTTAGTATGGATGTATAAGACCTTTGTCAGGGCTATTGAGAATACTTTTTTTTTTCCGCGGGACCAGGGATTGAACTCAGGACCTTGCGCTTGCCAGGCAAGTACTTATTCTGCAGAACTATCTCCCCGGCCTCTTATTGAGAATGCTTTTTGTCATGAGGTGGTTTGCTTTTTTACATTTTTACAATCTCTTTGGAAGAGCATTTCAAAATTTAAAAAAATTTGACAATGTTTATTTTCTTCAGTTTTGGTTCATAGCATTTGTATCTGATTTAAGAAATATTTTCTTCTTCTACCTGATTATTTTCTCTGGTATTTGCTTACTGGCTATTTAGAGATTTAGAGTTTTGTTTTGTTTTGTTTTTTTCTTCTCAGTGTTAGGGATTGAATCTAGGTCAGTTGTGCTAGGCGGACATAGTATTACTGACATACATCCCTAGCCCTATAATAGCTTTTTTTTTTTTTTTTTTTATGCTTTTTTAGTTAGTTTTTGGTTTTTGTTTTTTTATTTTTGTTGTTTTTTTTTTTTTTTTTTTTTTTTTTTTTTTTTTTTTTTTTTTTTTTTTTTTTTTTTTTTTTTTTTTTTTTTTTTTTTTTTTTTTTT
>PVKN010005062.1:0-31773 GCA_004027915.1 Capromys pilorides
GCGCAGCACTCTCCCTGTAATCTCATCACTAGACCATGAATCTGTCAACAGCTCTAGGAGCCTGCCCTCACAGCTGCAGGAGGCTTTGGGGGGACCTCTAGATGCAAACCATAGCACCTGCCCCTCCCCCTGTCCTACCTTCCCTCCTCCTCCTCTGTTCCCTCCTTTCCTTTTCTTTTATATTCAAGCAAAAGGCATTAGCTGAGCACCTAGTATGTGCCAAGTTAAGCACTATTATTGAACCGGAGCTGGCAGTAAGTGAAGCAGCCTTGGTTCCCATTGAGATTACTCACTGTCCTATGTTACCCCCAAATTACGCCTCTCTGAAGAGCTTTCCAAGAATAATTTTACCCAGTTTCTAAACTTTCTAAGTGATAATCTCAACTTATTTTCATTATACAACACTTAAATAGTTACAAAATTCAAAGCTTTACATTTGAGCTAAATTTCTGCTGTGCACCATTTCTGTGCCACGTGGCCTTCTACGTCATCTTCCTCAGGAACCCTAGTTTGCACCCAACCTCCGGGGGGACAGGAAGCTCAGCGCGACTCTTCTTTTTCAGACTATTTGAGAGAGAGAGAACTATCCACTCACTTCAAGAGCGGTTTGTTTTTTTAAATAGAAGCACTTAAGAAACTTCATGTTAAACAAAACTGGTAAAGAAGATAGTGCAGGGTTTCCTGCACCAGCTTGCTGTTTGAGAGCGGAGCATTTAACCCCCCACGCCACGGGCCATGCTTACTTTGGAGATCAGCCCAATCCTTATTAAAACATTTACTCACAGGGAAAGATGAGGGTGTGATTGGTTCAGTCAGTCAAGTCCGCCTTCCCTTTCCTGCCTTCACCTTTCTCCTGTCAGCTGGTGCAGGGCAGTCACGGGTTGGGGGATACTTGTAGGATAGATATAATGGGACATATGTCTGTGTTTTGAGGTCACTTTCCTGTTGGCACTGGGTATCCCGGTGTGGAGTTACGCCCCGCTACATCTTCTAGAAGGATTTCTGTTGCTCACTGTGTCGACCTGCCCAGCATCCTGACTGCGAGGATAGAGGTTCTGTCTTCACGTTCCCGTGCCTGCTGCCCCAGCACTGGAGCTGTGTGGTGGAGGAGGTGACGGATGCTTGGCGTACACAGAGTCGAAAGCTACTCAGTATGTGACTCTTCCAAACCTCGCAGCTCACGAATGGAAGGAGCTTGAGATTTCCCCCAAGGCTAACAAAAATGCTGAAAATACAAATGATATCACTGTTGATAAAACCATTAAAATATTGCGATTAACTGTGTTAGAAGAAAGATATTTATCTTACTGATCTTTTAAATAGTGTGAATTGCCATAGACTAGCCAAAAAAGTAAGGCTAAATGGAATGTACATAGATATGTCAGGCAGTTCATAAAAATGTCTTCTTTTTTAATGTTATACTTGTATCTGCTAGCTTTTAAAGTTTACAGCTTGTTGTGGCTTTTGAAATGCTCAATAAATATTTACTTTTACATGTGATTTTGTTTGTGATCTTGTGTTGTTCTGGAGGACCTCTGATTCTGTTTTTCAATGCCTGAATGTGCCCCGTGCAGGAATAGTTTGATGCGACACAAAGCCAAATCTGTGCTGCATGTGTGGGTGGCTCTGGAGCTCGGCTGGCTCGGACCCTTCCTCAATTGCTTGGCCGTTATGGTTTTTCACTGTCAAATACCAGAGAACACTAACAATCGAACATGGTTTCCTCCATCTTCTCTACATCGTTTAAAATATTTGGTGTCTGTGTCTCCTAGACACCAAAAGATAGTGTTGCTTTTGCTTTTTTTTGTGTGTGTGTGTTTTTGAGACAGGGTCTCGCTATGCACTTCAGGCTGGCCTTGATCTAACTTTTGTAGCCCAGGCTGGTCGAACTTGCACTGATCCTCTGCTATCTGTTTTGATCAGAGAAAATCATTAGTGCCAAGTCTGAGAGCCTCAACAAGGCAGCGGCTTTCGAGTACCAAGTGGGCTTGTTTATGCTGGGGGCGCTCACACCTCCAACCCCGCCCTGCCAGGCTTTCCTCTTAGCTCCTCCTCCAGAAAACCATCAGAGCGAAGGACCTGGCAGGCTGCGAGCGAAGCCTCACCATGAAGACCAGGCCGCTGCAGAGTGGTGCGCGTCGTTTTATTCTTAACCCCTTGGCTTTAGTCAGCCATGTGGTCTCATGCAAGGGCGCTTAGCCATTTCTCGTACTGCATGTCCTCGATTCTAGAAAGATGAGGTGGAGCGTGCATTCCAGCGAGGAGCACGGGTCTCTGCCGCCAGCGTCGATCAACATGTACACAAAGATGTTTTTGTAGATAGGAATGGTCTCGCAGTGATTGGTCCGAGGGCAATCACCAGGGCCACCAACTACTTCTGCAGCTAGTGTCACTGTGCCTCGGTGAAAAGAGCATGGGGTTTGGAATCCGAAGGCCTCAGTTTGTGTGACTCAGAGCTTAGCCCTCGTTGGCCGTGAGATTTTCTTGAGACGGTCTTGCCGAGTGTTTCTGATATTAACTGTACAAGAGGGGTGATAAACCGTGTGCCTCACTGCAGGTCTTACTTCAGGGTCAAGCGAGATCAAAGGAAGAGTTTATGTACTCGGCCCTGTACACATCCACGAACCTCCCTCCTGGACCCAGTTTCTGCTTTTATGGCTAAGGTGACACACACTGCGTTTACTTGCCTCTGAGACTGATAAAGGTGCCGGCACCTCCAAGGTGAGGAGAATAAACATTATTTTCAGCCTTCCTCCAAAGACTGAATGTTTATTATTTCTTGGGAAAAAAGTCAAAGATGGAATGCTTTCCTTTCAAGCCAGTGTTAACAAAAAGGAAGAAAATCGTCAGCCTAAGTGTTGACTTAGTCCTTAAAATTCAGTGTGAAAATTTTTAGCTATCCTTAAAGTCACTTCCTTCATAATATAGAGAGGAAGCTCTTAGGGCAAATGGGAGAAGTGTGGTCTTGTGAAATATTTTCTTTGAAAAAAAAAATTGTATCTTGAATTTTTATTGAGTTGAGGTCATGTAATAAATAGTGTATTAGCATAGTAAAATCTTGCTTAAGGCTAATCAAGGAGGATTAGCAAGTTTTATCACTATATTTTCATGGGATGCTGGTCTCTGTCTTGGGTATTGAAAAGAGCTTCTCCTAAATATTTAACAAATACAGGTTAATTTCCTAATTTGTTTCAGTGGAATTTATTTCTTCAGGGGAAGTCTGAGGTTGCCCGCTGTAAGTCAATTGATTTTCTGAATTTACATCTTAGTCATAAGACAGGCTCTGGTCTTGACAGCTTGGTCTTACTGCTAGGACCCAAGCTGTCAAAGCTTGAACCTGGGCTTTTCAGCCCATAAAGATTATGCCAAACTAGTGCCTGTTGTCCTGCCCA
The DNA here is from genome assembly GCA_004027915.1 of Capromys pilorides. Classification (NCBI taxonomy): domain Eukaryota; kingdom Metazoa; phylum Chordata; class Mammalia; order Rodentia; family Capromyidae; genus Capromys; species Capromys pilorides. Next base: position 3,393 of record PVKN010005062.1, read on the forward strand.
AGAGGGATGGGTTTGACCAACAGGCACTTAGAAGGAAAAAGGATAGGAGCCAGTGAGGAGAGAGTGTTCAGTGTCCTCCCCAGCTCCTGTTGGGCCCCTGAAAACCTCATGATAGGATGGGGTGGGAGGGACCTAAAGACTTGTGCCATGCTTCCTGTTGAAGCTCAAGACAAAGAAAGGGACTTTGGTAAGTCTCAAGTCCAACCAGCAAGAAAGCAAAAGGCAACAGCAAGGCCTAGGTGGAGATGGTCCAGGCGTCATGTCTGAAGGCTTCAGCCCCAATTGATGACACAGTGCCAGTTTCCAATTCCCTGAGTTACTAGAAAGTCTTTTGCATTCACCACTTCCCAACACATAAAATTCAAAGCTGCTGCAAGTGTGAATCACCACACTTCTAATTTTCCCTCTTCACATCTAGAAGTCAAACCCCTCTGGAGTTACCTGAGTGGTCTTTGAAATCAGCAGCCTGAGAGCCGAGCAGGGAGAGGATGCGTTGTTGGCCAGGGATGCCGTGGTGGTAGGTGCCACGCATGGAGGAGCTGCTCCGCGTGGGGTGTGCTCACCGGTGTTGCTGATAGTTGCTGTCTCTGCCTTGCTTGTTAAATATTTTGAGTGTCACATCGGCCTTGGGCTGATGCCTATTTCTTGCTTTTAGGAGGTTTCAAAAGCCTCCACCCCAACTGGGATCATCACATAGGCACAAAGGAGAGCCAGGCAGTGTCTTGCTTTGGCTGCTGATTCCCTCCCACAGACAGTAGAATAAGCCAGCATAGCTCGGTGGGCCTTGGCTGTCTAACTTAAGCTTCCAGCTACCATTTTGTGAACCGCCGATTTATGCTCACGTACAGTAGATTAAAGAGAGCTCTATGCATGTAACTGCTACCACACGAGCCACTGCATTTGAGCTTACTTTGCTCATGTCTGAATGACAAATGAGTCCTAAAGTCTCAAAAGTCATTCGCTTGGGGAACTCAAAGGGACAATGTGCTCTGTGGTGCTAGAGTGTGAGAATAAAGCATCGGTGGCAGTGTTCACACAGTGGGTCTGACTTAATAGGTGACTAAGAAACGCACCTTTCCACACCTTAAGAATTGTCAGAAGCTATCAAACAAAGCTATGATAGGGCTGGGGAGATAGCTCAGTGGAATAAGTGCTTGCCTGGCAAGTGCAAGGTCCTGAGTCCAATGCCTGGCACCACAAAAAAAAAAAAAAAAGCTATGATAGATGAGAGGCTAACATGTCTCTTTCATGTGGTTTAAAATTCAAGGTATTTTCAATGCAGTAGAAAAATTCAGAAAACAAAACAAAAATAAAAACCAAAAAAAAAAAAAAAAGAAAAAAGAAATTGCCTGTTGTTTATAGCTTAGCAGAGTCAATCAAATGGGCTTAACGTTCTTTTAGGAAAGGGATTTATCAACATACTTGCTGATTAACTTTTCATGCACTTGATCTTAGTGAAAAGGCAGAGAAGCAATGATGATGATTAAGTTTTTAAAATTTTAAAACATAAATATTTTGAATCTCTATATGAACTTAATAGGCACATTCATTTGAGGAATAATCTTTATGGAAAAGTTGTGTGCCCCTTAAAAAAAATTCTGTTCCTGTACATAGTAGAATAGGGCTTTGAGTATCTCTGTTAAGGACTCAGAGGCCTGGGCAGTCAATCCAGGGACAAGGTCCCTAAAATGTCATCTGAAATGTGCCCTGGGAGCCCATCTGCTGAAGGCTTGGTCTCCAGCCCCTGGCATTCCTGAAAGGTGGTGTAGACGATAACAGCCAGGGCCTATTGGGAAATGTCAGGTCACCGGGGTCCTGCCTGGAGTGGCGCTGTTGAAACCTAGCCGCTCTCTGTCTGGAGTCATGCCCTGAACAGGTCTGTTGGAAGCCAGTTGCTCTCGTCTTTCGCTTTTGTATCCTAGCCATTAAGCCAGCAGCGCCCTGTCCTGTGCATTCTCTGCGTGGGCGCGCTGCCTTGCTTTAGCCCCAAAGCCTCCACTTGAAATTCCAGTGGAGTCCTTGTTCCCAGCGGAAGCTTTCTAATTCTACTCCTACTGTCTGCACTCTGATCAGAACCACTGCAGGAAGTCACATGCCGTGAACCCGGATCAGAACCACTCGCTGAGCTTGGTCGGTTCCAGTGCGCTGGGCCTTCTCGAGAGCACATCTCCATGCTTCCCCCAGCTCTTCCTGCAGGCCAGCTCTACAGGCTTCTGACACACCTGGTGGTGCAGCGACAGCAATGACCTTCTCAAGGTATCAACTTTCTATCTTTGGCAGCAGTCAGCTTTCTTGCTGCTAAATACAGTACTCGACACCCACGACCTACAGCAGAAGAATTTTTTGGCTCCCAGATTCAGACCCCGGCCTGAGCTCTCCAAGGCAGGAGCACCGCAGTAGAGCGTGTGGGAGATCAAAGCTGCCTAGCTGACAGGGGCTGGGAAGCAGAGCGGGGCAGTGCACTGGAGGAGAGGGTGGGGCCCAAGGTGCAGACCCCACAGTCATACCACCATGACCCAGCCACACATATCCAGAGGCATGGCCCACTGATCCCCCTAGCAGACCCCAAAGCCCCTGAAGTTGACACTCCACCTGAGCTGCCATCCCTGGCAGAGACTGACCCAAGATGTCTGTAAGAGCTAACCCAGCCCATTCACTGTCTTCTTGACTCTGCTCAGTTTGAAGTAGTCTCAGTTCCAAACAGGCCAACGAAAAGGTTTCCAGTTGTCAGAGCCTCTGAGAAGGAGCCTCTACCACTCTCTTCAAACGCACATGCCATGCTTACTAACGTTCACACTGCCTCTCCATGAGGCACGCATGCTTCATCTGGTGAACCTTGTGTTAGTGAGCTTGTTACTAAGATAAGAACCCAAATCAAGCAGGGGATAAAGCAAGAAAGGTTGCTTTGGCTTAGAGTTTCAGAACTTTTCGTCCATGACCAACTGGCTTAGCTGACAGTGTTACCCTCTGGCAGGAGACTGGTGTGCCTTCCTCCCATGCTGAGAGTGCACTGGGGTGGTGGGCTAAGATCTGGCAGGGGATAGGTCAAGGTAGCCCAGTGTTTAGGCTGCTGCATGAGTACTGCTGGCTGCCTCAGCTAGGCTTATAGTGAGAACTGTGCGTCGAGGACAGAGTAGAACACTTTGAACTACTTAAATCTTGCCCCAGAAGGAACCTCCCTGGCACTGTACCTCTGCCTCACAGATCACGAGCGGGCAGTTTTGCTCCTCCATGTTCTCCAGCCACAAGGCTTCTCACTCAGAGCCAGCTGAGCCTCCTGAAAACTCAAGCCCAGGGAAACCCCTCCTTCAGGTTGTAGGCACCAGATATGGCGTACAGCACAGGAAAACTAATGCGCCTGATCATTATGAGCCACCTGCCCTGGAAATGGAAAGCAGCTGTAGAATTTTTGCTTTTAACTAGTGGAGGACAACAATAAAAAAGGCAGGGGTGGTGAATGTGGGGGATTGCCAACAATGTGGGGACACACGCGATGATGGTTTCGTCAGTCTCTGAAGTTCCATTTTGATTTTAAGAATCAATATATTTTCCAGAAATTCCACTGGCTGGTATTCCTTTGGATTGCTACAGAGACGATGAAATGAATCTGATAATGATATTCATTGCTAGCTAGGAAACATCCAGAGAATCTGCTGTCCTAAAGCATGGCTCATGAAAGTTCTTGTTCATGTACACATCTGGGTCCAAGGATAACTCTTCGAACTCATATAAGATTAGAAGCACCTCTAAGATGCACAGGGATCCAGGAGAGAATGTGTGTGTGTATGCACATGTGAATGTGTGTGTTTTGCAGGGTCCCTGTCTACATAAACATTTGATTAGAAAAGATTTTGGAAAGATGACTATATATGAGGTATAATCATTTATCAAAACAGATGGATCAGTTTAGGATAACAAGGAAGAGAACGATATTTGCGTATTTGTTTATGGTCCAGTCAGTGCTCGTGGTCTTCGGGCCACGTAGCTTCGAAATAAAGTTCAAGAACTAATTCTCTGTGTTCGTTGTTATCAAGTGCACCATGCCTGGCTGACTTTATATCTCTTCCCACCTGAAAAGGTGAAGCTATGTTCTTGTTTACAGTGCCATAGTCCTTCAGAGTCTGTGTGTATGGAAGCCACAGGGTTGGGCCTTCTTGCCCCTTCCTGTCCCAATAGCTACTCATTTCATGCTGGTCATGACTTGATTCATAACACTTCATGCTCCACTGTGCTGCCTACGAACGCTGGGCTCCTTGCAATCTCTTAAGGGTTGTTGACTGTGCCTCTTTGTCAATAATTATGGAAGTAACTTTTATTTAGAGTATGCATGAAAACCAAACACTAATTGACTTTTCTGGTCATGTTGAACTTATGGTTTATAACGTGGTATAAATGTGGGTTAGCTGGGTTGGGGACATAGCTCAGCAACACTGTGCCTGCCTGGCAAGTGCAAGGTCCTGAGTTCAATTCCAGGTACTAAGAAACAGTAGCTTAGTATATTCTTCAACCATATCTTCTCTTGGTTGCTATGGGCTAGAATTGCTGCATTCTGGGCCATCAATTTCAAGGCTGGCCGTGGGAGAGGACCCTGTGGGCCTAGCCAGAAAAGGGTTCTTATTTTCACAAATCGGCTAATCTAGGAAGTACGATCTCATCATTCTGGGCTCTTTGTATTTGCAGAACAAGAGTCGAGAAAACCCAGGAGGTGAGTGTAGTCGCCCCTGACCACCTAACATACAGCAAGGAGCCTCTGTGGGAGTCGACTGCCCAGCGGCCAGCAACAAAAGTGAGAGGCACACGGCGTGCCAGTCGCCGGCCGCCACCACCCTGCCCTCAGGTTCTGTGCACAGGAAGCAGCACTTTTCTGGGGATGCAGGCCAGCTTATGAAAGCCTGACTCAAACCCCAAGGGCACATGAGCCCAGAACCCTGAAGAGTTCTGTGTTCGGTATGAGTGAATCTCTTGTAGTCGATGTGTCCCTACCACTCTGACAACTAGAACTCAAGAGATCATACGGACGAATCTCCACCCTTGTGAGTGGAGGTGATTTGCTCGGCAGACCACAGGCTTGGCCTAGGCTCTGACCACAAGCCCCAGACAACCATGACAGTGGGAGAGCAGGGCTTCTGTGGAGGATGGTAGAGGGAAAAGGAGAAGTGGGGGCCAGGGCCATGCCACTCCCAGCATGGATCTGAGACACTGGATGCAAGCAGCTACTTTCCTGCCACTGAGGCAGTGTAGCAGACACACTTGGAGGCAGAGAAGGCGCTTGTGGCTTACAGTTTCAATGAATCCAGTCCAAGGTTGCTGGTTTCAAGGCAGAAAGTACATGATGGGGGTGTGGGGCGCCGTGCAGAGACCTTCTGTATGGTGACAACCAGGAGGCAGAGAGAGAGAGAGAGAGAGAGAGAGAGAGAGAGAGAGAGAGAGAGAGGGAGACCAGGCTCCAGCTCCCAGGCCCCGCCTCCAAGTCTCCTCCTGAGACTTTGGGGATAAAATTTGAAATCCAAATGATCATGCCAGGAAACTGAGGAAAGCTTGGAGAGATTGCCACAAGATTTCCAAAGCACAGGGATCCTGTGGTGTGAGCAAAGCTGTTGAGCAGACCGTGGTCTGTGAGCGCACTATGTAGAGGGCCATACACTCGGAAGCATCGGGAGGTCATGTGAAAACCGCACAGCGTGTGGCGGACCTGGAGCTGGCGATTCTTCAGCCATTCATTGCATAACACTGTGCTAAAGGAAAGTGGGGCAGGTTTACCAAATGAAAGTGGTCGTGTAATTTTTAAGCAAGTGTGTGCATGTGTGTATTTCCAATACATTCATGTGAACACACATTTGTGTACAGAAGCATTTAAAAGAAGTGATAAAGTAATATGATAGCATATATATGTGTATACATTTACTTTTTAATTTTTTAGACAGTCTTGCTATGCATTTAGGACTGGCCTTATACTCACTTTTATAGTCCCCAGACTGGTCTCGAACTCACAGCAATCCTGCCTCAACCTCCCCAGTACTGGGGTGCTGGGTTTACAGGTATGCACCACAATGCTTGGTTCCAGGGCCTGCATGGTGTGCCCAGGGACTCAAACTTGGGTCCTTGTGCTTTCCAGGTAGGTGCTTATGTCTCTGAGCTACTTCCCAGCCCCCATTTATATTGCTTTATAAGCATCCGTATTAACATACACTTCTATCTTTCACACCTATCTTTCACATCTCTTCCATTTTTGTAGATGTATGTGGCTTCAATCTTTCACTTCATCTTTTTCATTCCTACAACGTACTTATTACAATGCAACCGTTTCCATGTTTTAAATCCAACAAATTATTTCAATGTGGGAAACAGTGATGCCAAGATGACCTGAAGCTTCAGTTCTTGACTTCATAAGGGAAAGATATGGCGTACTGTTGCCCATCACTAGCTCCCTGTTCACCTGTGTTTTCTTTATAACAAGTTGATGCTTTTCTGTAATTTAACAGATTTCTTAATTTAGTTCTGCTCATCTAGTTTGAATTTTCCTTCAGAATATAGAACTTCTTGTTATATTTTCAAAAGAATACTTTAGAAAGAAAAAATTATTCAGAAAATAAAGGAAATGAAAACCCCAATGGATATTGTGTAAGAATAGAATTGTATCATTACCCATGAAATATTTTTTTCCTATAAACAAAATGAGGAACCAGACTAAGGAACATTAAATACATTTAATATGCTGAGGCCCTGGAAATTTTAACTAATTAGAAACACACACATCACTGCATATGATTAAGGGGCATTAACTTTCACATTCTGTGCATTGACTGGAATTTTGAGAAATAGTACCAAAGACAGGCTTTGAATTTTGTGGCCTCTGAACTCAATAGTGGCCACGAGAGTCACCTGCAAGTGTCTGCTAGGACTGCCAACCATATCTCAGCACAAGGAGGGGACCTGGTGGTGAGGCAGAGGTGAGGCCAGGTCTGTGGGCCAGCGGCAGAGTAGCAGATGCAGGAGGCCCTGCTCAGATGTGCAAGATCCGAGTCCTTATCTGCACGGGATTCGCTTGCTGACGGAGCTCAGCTGAGTCCTCCTCAGGATAGAGTGTGTGATCCTTCCACACAATCTGCAGCCACCCCCAGCAGTCCTCCCAGCTCCAGGGCTTCCCAGGGCATCCGCTGAGTCCTTAGTTGCGGGTGCATGGTGGTTCCACATCTCCCGTCACTGAATCTTGCTTGCTGTCCTCCCTCCTAGGTGCATTAAGAGTTATTTCCCAGTAAGCGTCCTGCACACACACCTCATGATCCGGTTGCTTCTGAGACCCCTGATTCTAGCCAGGATCCAGCTTTCCAGGCAGGGAGAAACTCTGATCAATAAGGAGAGGTCTAGTTTGACCTGAGTGTTGCGTTGAACGTAGGAGCAAAGAGAGGCAGAAGTTTGGAAAGTGTTTCTTACGGCAGGCAGGTGAACATGCGCCCGGGGATGGGGGCAGCCATGCAGCCTTGAGGTACAGTGACCACAGTCTCCTTTGTGTTGTCTAAGAAGCAATATTATAATAAAATTGACTAAAGAAACAGGTCTATAGTGTGTACCACTTTAGAAGCAAATCACACCATCAGCGCCCTATGTCTTTTACCTTTTTTATTCAGGAATCAGGGCTGAGGACTCTGACTGTCATCTGAGGAATCCGTACATACATTTGTGAGTTGCTGGTATTCACCAGTTGTTGGGTCTTTTTAAAAGAACATTTATTTTTATTTGTGGAAAATCTATGTACCAGAGATTATCAGATGGGGGTCTTAAAATTTTCAAGATAGTTATATTTCCTCAGTTTTAGGGACATGGAAACAGAGACTTAACTAGAATAAGGGACTTGCGTAGCGCAGAAGGAGGAGAGATGGGATTTAATTCCAGATTTGTTTAACTCAGAGGCCCCTGCCATCCTGGCCGGATAAGCCAGTCCCACGAAGTCCACGACTGGGCCTTGTTCCCTGCAACCCTGACTCATCCTCGGTCCTAAGCGCTGCCGCAGACATGTGCCTGGTACCCGCCCATCCATCTGCTCAGACTGGAGCGGCCACTCAGAAACTCCAAGTTGACACCAACTACGCTCCCTTCAGTAGCAGTAACCGCAGCAGCACGCTGTTTTTATTATGCGCCAAGTCCCTCTACTATCACATTGCGTTAGGTTCAGAACAGGGAGTGTGGTAAGTAGCACAGAGCACTCGTCCAGTCCTGCAGGGGGCGGGGGGCCGCAGCTCAGAGAAACCCTGAGTTCTCATGGCGCACCTCAAAAGGGCCCGAGCTCTAGAGCTCCCTTTTACGCTTCACGTCGCCCTCCGCGGCTCTCCAGAATCAAACCCAGGACTTTTGCGCTGAGCTCCATCCCAGCCCCTTTTATTTCCATTTGGAGACAGGATCTCCCACAGGCACTGTTTCCCAGGTTGAGCTCGGGATGTTGCTTCTCTTCACCCCTATGCTGAAGCTTCTGGAGGGCCTGAGGCGCCGTGGAGAAGGCGGCCTTTACTTCCTTTGAGCCCAGCTGATCTGTACATGCACCTGGTTGAAGTAAAACAGCATCAGTGAGAACTAAAAGCGGCACATCTGACGTGAAAACAGGCGAGGTCGATTCCCCGGTCACTGGCTCTGGAGCGGCGGCCACAGCGCCGCAGCCCCCTCCTAACTCACTGTGATGATCTCTAATTAGCCCTCCACTCTGCCAAATGCTTTGTGCTTTCATCCCAGCCTGGTCTTTTCCTTTCCCGTCCTCTGGAGGGCCCTCTGTCCACCCTCCTCAGGACCGACACTCGAAGTGGATCTCCCCAGGGAAAGAGTGCAGGTTCCTGAACCGAGCAAGCACTTCCCTTCGCAGTCCAGTTTTCTCTATCGCTGTTTGCCCAGCACTCTGAGAAGTTTTAAGGATCTTCTTTAGTTCTTCTCTATGCCCTGAGGTCATCTCATTAAAACAAGACTGATTTCTAAGCACTGTAGCGCTTGGTGCCTCGCCGGCACTGGTTAGCGCCACAGTCCTGAAGGAGGAAAGCGCAGAGACGCGAGCTTCCAGAGAACCGGGAGAGGCGGATGTGCTGGCGCGCTGGCTGCTGGGAAAGGGGCGCCGCGCCCACCGGAAGAGGCCTGAGGGGCCGCGGGAGTGGAGGGGCCGCCGCGGGAAGGGGCTCGCCGGGAAGGGGCTCGCTGTCGGCCCAGGCTGTCCGCTGGCTTCTCTGCCGAGAGAAACTTCCCCTTTTTTCAGAATCCATGAAAGTGAATTGTGTGTGAGGGGAAAATGACTTCACGCCTTATTCTGCTTTCCATGAAGTAAAGAATCGTGGTGGAAAATTTACAAGGAAATCCATCTGATTTCTCTATTTCTCTTGCTGTAGGATTTTCAGTATTACCCAACCCTTGGATTGTTGCTGCTGAATATGTCCTTATATTCCTCATTTGTATTTTCCAACCACTTTATTTAGCAACTTGCTAAATATAATGTCCCCTCACCCTGGGTCTTTTTTTTTTAACAGATGAAGGAAGAGACCGGAAGTAGTGACATAATCTCTCTGGATTGGGGCAGTAAATTAGTAACATTGGCCCAGGCTGGATGATAACTCAGACCAGCTCCTGCCATTACTCTACACCAGGTTGTGAATGGTAGAATCATCACTCATTTAGCTTAAAAGGATTATCTGAGGTTAGCCGTTTAGTTTTACAAAGCGAGGTGCCTCAGTTACTCTTGTCTCATTGCTGGGACAAATACCCGACACCCAAAATGAAAAAAGGAAAGATTTATTTGGCTCACAGTTACTGGAGGTTTCAGTCCATACTTGGCTGGCTCCAAGGCTGAGTGGAACAGGGCAGAGGGCAGCTGTTCATGGTGGCAAAACAGCAACAACAGCAACAGAGAGTGAGTCTGTCTCTCATATTACACTCAGGCTCTCTACCTCAGGCTGAGTGTAGCACGCACACCCATAGTCCCAGCAGTACTCAGACCCACCATGCTAGTGGGTCTTGAGTTAATCTCAAACTCTAGAGGCCCCCACTGCAGTGACTGCATGAGGCTTTGGGGGGACACCTAGACACAAACCATAACACAGGGGCAGGCAAACTCCAGCCGAGGACCAAGAGCAACCTGCTGCTTGCTTTAGGACAGCCTATGAGCTAAGAATAGTTTTTGAGTGTCTATAAGAGTAAGAATTAAGAAAAATGTAAGATAAGTGTATGTTTCCCGACACATGGAAAATTCTATAAAATTCTAGTGTCAGTGTCCATACCAGCAGCTGTACTGGAACACAGCCACACCTACTCATTTGGCAGGATCTGTGGCTGCCTTCAAAGTGGTTCAGTGAATGAGGTGAGTGGTGGCCACAGAAATTCAGAAAGCCAAACACAGCTCAGCATATATGCATCACAGCCTAAAATATTTACTATACAGCCCTTTCTAGAAGAAGTTTCCTGAGCCTGAGAGCAAAGACTGGGGGTGGGGCACAGCAGAGGCACTGGATGGCGTGGGTAGTGCTTAGGGCCCAGTGTCCATCAGGGACAGGGGAGGCAGGCAGATGGCGCTGGTGTAGGACGATTCTAATCTTCCCTAGGGCAGGCCCTCCAGGAACCATTAAGTACATTAAAAGATTTCTTTCTTTCTTTCTTTTTTTTGTTTTTAAAGCATTTCTTCATTTTTCAATTATAGGAAACGAAAACGAGACTTTTCACAATCTTTGAAAGCCACACACCAGTAAGTTGTCTTTGTAGGACTCGGGGCTTCGGACTCAGGGGCTCTCCAGGGACCCTGTGCTTCTGCAGAGAGGCTTCACCTTTACCAGCAGGAGCCCCCTGCAAAGTGAGCACAGGGCTCGCCTGCCTGCTGCAGCCTGGGGGCACAGCTTTCCGGGCAGCAGCACCAGCCCGGCCGCTCACACCCTACTTCTGTAACTCGAGTGAGTAGCATTGCCAGATTAAAATATAGGATGCCAGGTTAGACGAGCATTTCAAGTAAACAGAAAAAGAAACATGTGTATCCCATGGAGCATGGAGTCTACTGCCGTGAGTCGTACTTACAGAAATTGCAGTAAAGTTGCTTCTCACTTAGATTCCTTATGCCCCCATGTGCATTGGAGCTGCTGCCTTCTGCCGAGTCTGGATCCTTGCATTCTCAGAAGCAAGCATGGAGGCTTTCTTAGACTGTCAGCCCCTGGAAGCGGCCCGCAGCTGCCTGCGTGCATGCTGGGATCTGGTCACTAGGGGCTGCCTCTCCCTTTGCCTTTGCACTCTAACAGCCACTGTTCTTTTGATCAGGAAAGCTGCTGAGCTGCTTTTAGGCCATGACTTAACTGTCCAGGTGCCACATGTGGCCTGGATCTCCTGAGTGACTGTGGATCACTCAGTTTTGCCTCCCACCTGTCCACTAAGCTGGGTCCACCAGAGCGTGACTAAAGATACCACCTCCCCAGATGCTGAATATCCCATGTTTACAGAAGGAAGCACCTCTGTCAGGAAAGGGGTCTGACAGGCTGGGCATGTGGTGGGCACCATTATTTTGGCCAGAGCTCTCCTGCTATTGCTTCTTGCTGCTGTTTAGAAACCACTACCAACAATGCCAAACCTGAGCTCCTAAGCTCCCCCTGCAAATCTGACTGACGGAAATATCAGCCCCAGCCAGAAAACCTTTACCCAGCACTCTTGGAAGATACGTCTTGACCAGAACCAGGCCTGCCCCACTGTATGTCCTGCAAGCTCGAGACACAGCGCTGGCACCCTCACTCTGTGGCGGCCAGCTCAGCTTTCAGTGTCTGTGTCACTGGCCCTGTCCTCCCTTCATTTAAAAGTTTGTAGGGTCCTGCTGTGAAGTTATTTTTTATTCTGTCAGGCCCCGTGGAGCTGGGGCAAACAGTTTGCAGAGGCACAAAACTCAAGGGGAATAGTGCACAGCGCTGTAGAGCGATCTTGCAAAAGGTGTTACTGCCTTATGACTAGTTCCATAAACACTCAGCTGGAAGACCAGCTACCTGTGGACACCCCTGCACATACATATAGCCTAGGTTTGCATTAATTGCCTCCAGAGCTCTTGAAGTTTCAGAAATCCAGTGTTTGATCTACCATTCCAGCGTTTACATGTACCAGAGAGCTCACGACACACTCCCAGCCCTGCTCTGGTCACTCTGGATGCTGACCGCTTAACGCCTGGCTGAGGCCTGAGAATACCTACTGTTCACAGGATGCTCTACATCTCAGGGCATTGTTCTACTTGAATTTTGTACCTTTTCAGGCTGCCTCTCCTAGTCATTGCTTTCATTTCAGCTTGAGGGATGACTGCCCAGGGAGAATAAAAAATAACCTGGGTAAGTGTTTCTGCTTGCAGTAGTGAGATCGGTCTCAGAAGCTAAATTCTGCAGGTCCTGAAAAGTAGCTCTGGGATAAAGCCACCCATGATCTCTGTTCCTGATCTGAGATGTTGCTTTCCATCTTGTATCACTGACCTAGCCATCCTTTTGACTATGCATATGTTCTTGGAAAGTGCAAGCTTGCCTCAGGTTTATCCCATGATAGTTGTCACATCGTTGGCTATGGCATGAAGGAAATATAAAAGTTCAGTGTTCAGTTACTGCGTTTAAATATTCAAATTGGTAAGAGGAAGATGCTTCAGGGCCTGCTGAGGCTTAGGCTTGGGTATTTCTTCTGTCTCAAGGCTCCAAATAGCTGTAAGCGATTGTGTGTGGAAGGCTGATCATGTCCACTGATTGCTGTGGAGCCTCTGGGGAGGATGAGTAAGGCACACCTTGGACTGTGTCTGGGCGGCTCATGGAGGTGTGACCTCGGGGACTATGTTCCTGAGTCCTGCCTCACTGTTCTTGCGCTCTGCTTCCCACATGTCATGAACCGCGCAGCTCTGCCTGCCATGTCCTTCCACCATGATGTTCTCCATCAGAGACAGCCAACCGTGAATCCCCTGAAACTGTGAGTCAAGTTAAACCTCTCTGCCTTTAATCTGAGGCTGTGGAGCAGTGAGCCCAGAGACAGAAAAGCTGATGCATACACCATGACTTAAGGAGCCCTGGTGCTCGCCAACCCTATCTTCATTAACACTAGCCTCACGCATAGATGTCCTCTCTTCTAAACAACTGCTATGGTATCTTTTAGTTTTTCTTGCAGTGTCTTCTCCACTTTTGTCCATCTTGCCGGGTTCCTCAGGAGGCCACACAGTGTGAGCAATCCCCATGGGTGACTTTTCTGCCACCTGAAAGGGTAGAAAGTGCTTTGGTGGCTCTGTCTGTACAAGGTCTCTGTAAATTTACTGTTTCCCTTTGCCAAAAGTCACAGCTTCCATCCGACTCTTTCTCTAGAGAGCTGCCCTCTCTGGGTCCAGCGAGAATCCCTTAGCCCTCCCGAGCATGGGTGTTTCACAACAATGGCTGCTGCAAGGCCCGCAAGAGGCCATGTGTCCTTCTTGCTTTGAGCAAGTACTGTTCACACCTTCATAAATGGTCTCTGCAGCTACACAGTCTGCACGTGCCAATTGCTTCACAATGGGGCACTGACAGATGCAAATGGGACAAGGGTTACGACAGTCGTTCATTGGCTTGTAAACTCTTATGGATACCAGTGACGATGTAGAAAGGGTCAATTCAAGGACAGCTCATACACTGCATTAACATACATTATGGACAAGAGACGACTGTCTAGTAGGTAAAGAAAGCTTGATAATAGACTGTAATTACAACTTAGTTATGATTTCTACAATGACAGGTATTAAACAGAAAGCCAGGTGTAGTATTCACCAGAATCTCTTATCTGTTTGGAAGATACAAGTAGGACGCCAAACATAAGCTTTGATGTCAGAGAGAGCTTCTTTTGAATTTGAGCTCTTCTGGTTACTACCTTGTGGTTGGTTACGCCTGAATCACTTTACCTCTCTGCCTCTATCTGTAATATAAGCTTTCCTCCCTTGCAGATTGAATGAGATAATGTTAACAAAGTCTGAAACGTGCAGCCTGGTGCAGAAGGTTCATGAGTCTACCTCGTACATAGGATTTTCAGTGCCTAAGTAATGCTTGCAAATGCATCTTCTCATTATGTCCAAGAGTGAGCCATGGGATCTACAAAGGTATTCTCTAGTAGAATCTTCTGCCATGAAAAACCTTTTCTATATTTATGCTATCCCATAGGTGGGCTATTTAAAACTTGAAGTGTGTGTGTGTCTGTGTGTGTGTGTGTGACTGAGGAACGAAGTTTTATTTTACAGTAAGTTCCTGACTTAGGAACATTTGTGCAACCTTTCACAGATGCGAGCAAACCTCACATTTCAAACATACATAGATGTAAGCAAATCGAAGAACTAACCTGTACTGTTGCTCACAAGTCTACCTTACTGTTTTAAGGTAACTGTAAAAGTAAAAATAGTTTATTTCTAGTATTTTTGCATGTATTGGTTTTTCTAATGCTTTAAGTTTACAGAACTCATTTATTTGGAATTACAAACAAATCTGATTTATGAACATTCTCCCAGAAATGAAGTCATTCACAAGTTGGGCACTTAACTGTATTTGATTTGGTTTCAATTAAATTTAAATAGCCATGTATGATTTACAGTTGCCAGTGAGTGGTGCAGATCCTGAAAATAAACATGAAGATAACAATTCATTTTGTAATATCACTAGTACATTTTGACAAACATGAACATCATCAATAGGATAAAATGAAAGTATCTTTTAAGAATGGCTTTTATACTGGAAAGAGCTGATAGATTGAATTTACATAAATTCACATGACATACATAATTAAAGGGGAGCATTTTAGAATTTTGGTGCCAGGTTATGAGGACAATTACATCTACTTTTTTTTTTTTTTTTTTAATGTATTTGGCTATTACAGGTTCTCACCACAGAGCTTGGACTCATAGTGATCCTCCTATTTTAAGTCTCCCCAGCACTGGGATTGCAGGCGTGTGCCACCATGCCTGGACACTGTGGCTAGCTCAGCACTCCTGGGGGAAGGGCTGGCATGGCATGTGGTGCTGGGGATCAAACCCCATCCCTGTGCTTGCCTAAACAGGTGCTTAGTCCGCTGAGTTATCTGGCCGGCTCCCTACATCCACTCTTCTTCCTTATTCATGGAGATCATAATGGGAGGGCTTCTCGGGTCTTGCCCTTTGGGGTCCACACAGACACGGCCCACCAGCACGCTGTTCCTGCTCAGCCCACCGGGCCTTGAATCCCTCTGTGCTACCTCATGGCAGTACAGCCGTTGATACACCTGAGAAATGAAAATCCACTTTCCACCTCAGCTTTGGACTGAGGAGATGACTGTTAGGATACCACTCAGGTGATCTGGGCAAAAAAGGAAAAAAAAAAAAAAAAAGGGCTGTATAATAAATAGATAAGTGTATTTGCAGTTACAGGATTTTCTAGCTAGAAAAGACTGAGAGGCACCCCATTTTCCTCAGCTATAATTTGAACACACGCCTCTCTGTGCTGCGCTGCATCTACTGTGAGGCTTCAGGCCCCCTCCCAGGCCCCGGGACCCCTGGTGCCTAAGAAGCTGCTGCACCCTTCACTGGGTGTCTTTGCTCTTGGTTTCCCATTAGAATTGGCCGGCTGAAGGCAATAGCAGCAGATCTGGCAAGCAGCCGGGAGTGAAACGGGAGTTTTTATCCCATTGCCTTCTTCAGGGGAGAAAGGGACGGTGTGGGCTCAGTTCTTCAGGTCCTCTGTGCTGCCTCCCTCGAGGGCCAGGGCTACTCCTTCCCGTTGTTCTCTCTCCTGAATGTAGCTCCTGCTGGCTGCTGAGCCTAGGGAGTGTCAGGGAGAGCGTCTGTCATCTGTCACCATCTCCAAATGTTATCCAGTTTCTTCCCTGTGGCTTCCCTAAACCTTGACCACTTTATGGAAAGATTTCTTTTATCGTAAAATCTCCTCCTGTCACTCAGTTCAAGGGTGGCACTGTTTTCGGCTCTGGCCCTTTCTGAGATACATAGGAAATAGCATCTTGATGCCTTCTCTCTAAGCCTCTCTTCCTAGAAGCAGTTGCTACAGGGATAATTCAGGACATTACTTTTTAAGGCAGTTGTTTCATCTCACTGCTGTACCAGACACCAACTCAAACCCCTCCAGGATGACTCATTCTATTTGTGTGGGTGGGATTAGTAAACTCCCTGAAGTATAAAAAAGATTGTCTTGATAGTGGTGAGAGAGAATTTTCTCAAAAGTCCAAGTGCACAGCCTCAAATAAAATAAAATAAACCAAAAAAATATGTCAGTGCATTTAGAAGCTTTCAGCAGTGACCCACAACTCAGCCCGTTGCTTCTGGGCAGGATGCGGTCAGAATTTGACACATGGGTAAGAAATTTCCCTTCTGAGCATCGTCATCCTGTAGCCTGGTGTGGATGAAGTCGATTCCAAGTGCTATAGGAAGTCAAGGTGTCATGCAAATAAAATTATTAGGAGAGTTTTGGAAGAATCATGAGAACAAATTAATTTTTTTCAGCCTCAAAGATCATTAAAAATGGCAGACGTTAATTGTCTTGTTTTCGGTCCAAGCAGAGAAGAATGACTTTCTATGGCCTGTAGTGAGAGAGAGCAGCCTTCTTGGGGGGTTGCCTATCAGCTGTAATGCTTGCAAAAGTGTTAAAAGCCCTTCCTCCCAGTCTCTGAAATATCCTGGTTTCCAGAAGTTCTGCCATAATTCCAGAAATTCCAGAAATTCCCATTCTTAGCATGAAGGCTCAAGATATTATAGAAACGCTGGGCAGGATTAAGTGCGTATGATTTAGCGCCTTACCATCTCTGCCTTGCAGAATGGGAACTGGAGCCATGAATAGGAAGGAAGGACATGTGTGAGACATCTAGATGACCCACGAATGGCAACTTCTATTACAGGTGGCACAGTAGAAGTACTGGGGTGACCATCAACAGCTTGGGGTACCTGAGCACGCCTGTATGCCATCAACATTGCCATCAAAGATGAGCTTTGCTGAAATGTGGCAGTCTAGGTAAAGTGTTCTCATTAGAGTTTAACAAATACATTTCCTTTCCTGCTTCGTTCTATGACTGTTCTTAAAGAGGTAAATAGTCTACGCAAGAAGCCAGAATGTCAACCGTCTGTCCGGCTCACTGATGAGTCTCAATGAGTAGAATGACACTGTTCCTTAGCTGTGACCTTGCAGACTTGGGGTTAGAGATGGGGAGAGGTGTCCCGTGTTTGTCAACCCTACCAAGGGCCTTTTTTTTTTTTTTTAAATTTTATTTGTTTGCTTGTTGTGTTTGTTTGTGTCTTTATTTATTTATTTTGTGGCTGGCTCAGCCTGCCCTGGTGGTGGGGCTGGCACAGCATGTGATGCCGGGGATCGAACCGCAGTCCCTGAAGTTGCCTGAGCTTTCCTAAGTAGGCACTTTAGACCACTGAACCATCTCGCCAGCCCCCCTACCAAGGACCTTTATTCTGCTTCTGTACATAATTAGATACACTTTCTGGATGTCTTCAGTACTGCTTTCTTTGGATTTTGCTGTCATTGGATCATTGGATCAATGATCATTGGATCAAACTTTTGATCTTTTCTTAGGCCACAGTGGGGCCTGAGAGGCTCTGAAGTTGAACTTAATTCAGGGGTGGTAAACTGATCAACCAAGGAAGTCAGAGGTAGAGGTCTGCCTGATATGAAGTCATCGTTGATCAATCTATTCAATTCCTTGGAGTCTGGGGGTGGGGGGAGACTATACTCTCCAAAATTAACTCCCAATACACTGTAAACTCTCCCTCCTGTATCCGCCGCACCTCTAAGAAAGAAACAATTCTTTAGGAGACGCATCACGGTGCACACCGGCCCCCAGAAACCGAGGAGTTCCATGGCTTACTCATTTCTCTGTCAGGGGTTCCACTGCGCAGCCAGGGGCTCTGTGCTGGCTGGGAATCCCCACAGCAGCAGCAGCAGCAGCAGCAGCAGCAGCAGCAGCAGCAGCAGCAGCAGCAGCAGCAGAAGCAGCAGCAGCACCTATCGTGAGGCTGAGCTACAGGATACTTTTCAGATTTTGCAAACAGCCTTGCAAAGAGAAGAGTTGCTTTTTTACCCCAGCTGAGAAGCAAAGCTAGGGCTGCCAAGACATTTGGGCAGCTGGAAGGCCATTTCTGGAGGCTAGAGGCAGAGGGGTGAGCTAGAAGTGCTGCAGACCCCAAGTGTGTGTGCCCAGCTTTCCTGCCTCTGCCCCATGGGACCACTTGGAGTCTGGGTAGCTGGAGGGACATGGCTGTATCTTTGTACCTCAGCTATCATCTAGGGTTAAGAAGAAAAGAAGCTTGCTGTGGCTTTCAGAGGAAGTAAGGTGCCAAATTCTTCTCCCCAAACAACTAAATAAACCGCTTAGACTTTTTATGACTCAGAAACCACATACCCCACAGCCAGTATGCATTATCTATTTATTCTTGTCTACAAATATTGATTGAGAGCTATTGTGTGACTAATGGTCTACCCGGGTTGAGAACGTAATGGTAAAACAAGATTCACTCTCTCCCCTCAAACCTGGATAATCCCAGTCTAGTGTGGCTGATGCTATGACAAAGATGAATATGCTGAATATTACCACGATCTGATCATGTGACCTCAGGCAAACCAGTTCACTGCTCTGAGATTTAGGTTTTTTCATACCTATTTCAGGCAAATGACATGTGCTTGGGGATGTAACAAGGTAAGGTTTATTAGCAAGTTTTCAGCTCATATGTCAGTAGGGGCTAGCTATGATTCAGATTCTGATTTTGAGAAAAACGTTAATAGAGAATTGCTGTGGGGCACACTGGAGCACCCCACTTCTGGGCAAATGTATCTGTGTTTAGACCAAGTCTAGAAAAACTGAGTAATTGGAAATACTATGTTTTGCTTCTTGCCAGAGAGCCTCTCTGTCCAAGTCCCCCTCTACCTATTCCTTGGAGCCAGTGTGCTCTGGATATTTCTCTGGTTTTCTTCTGTCAAAGTTACTTTCCATAGATTGACAGGCTGGAAGGAGTCCAGGCAAAGCTGGCTCATCACGCTGTCATTGATTCAGAGCCTTGCCCTTAGAGGTCTTCACATCTCACCCAAAGAATGGTTTCAGTTTGGGTATCAGCAAAAACTGTCTCTTCTGAAAGTAATTAAAAAGTTGTGCACTTGCATAGGGAGAGACAGCTAGAGATGTAACAGTCCCAGAACAGATCTGTGGATTCCCAGAACTCAGTGCATACCACAGAGATGGCAGTGCAAATCTTTGCAGAGAGGAGGAATGATTCAAGTGCCAGGTCATTGCCTATGGAACGAAAAGAAATATTCCTGCTGTTCTGCACACCCATATGCGCTGTAGCACTAAGACCTATATGAAAAAGATGACCTAAAGTTTTGTGAAGTAAACATAGGGACTTTTCAAACATGAGGAGCGGTGAATCAAAAGGCATGAGCCAAAAAGGAGACTTATAAACATGATTATATTGAAGTATTACACTTCTGTATCAACAAAGATACAATAAACAAAATGCAAGCTGCAGATTGAAAGAAGATATTTATAATACCTGGAACCAACCAATAATTTAAAATGAGTTTTTAAATATGGTTTTACAATTTTCTACAAATTGATAGAAAAAGAAAATTCAAAAGAAGTAGGCAAACACTATGAAAACAACTCAGCCTTGTTCATATCAAGGGAAAGGCAAATGAGAGTCACAGTCTGAGTCAGACATGGTGACACACAAGCATAATCCCAACAACCTGAGAGGCTGAGGCAGGGAGACGGCTTGGTTAAGCCCAGCCTGGGCAACTTAGTGACAGAAAGATCTTGTCTCAGAAATAAAAAGTGAAAAGGGGCTATGGATGCCTCTGGGTGTGAAGGCCCTGAGTTCCATCTCCAGTAATTAAAAAACAGAGACAAACAGAAAGCCACAGTGATATGGTTTTGTATCCCTGAATCTGGCAAAGGCAGTATCTGTGGAATCCAAACGTGGGTAAGGGGATGGAGAAGCAGACGTTCTCACCTTTGCTGGTGGCTGTGAAACCGGTAGACTACGTCGGACAGTACACAGGTGCCATTTTCATACAAGCTGAGGGTGTGTGTCTCCTCACGTGTAACAATTCAACTCTACTTGTCACCTAGAAAACCTCTTGCAGATGTGCAGACTGGAAGGGACGTCCCTGCGTCATTATGCATGAAGGCAAAACACTGGAAACAGTGAAGGGACAGGTGAATACGCTGTGAGTCAGTCATACCAGTTAGTAGGTGGCTCAAATAAATGAGGTGGAAAGGTCTGGATCGGTCTGGATTCATCCCAAAGATAATATTGGGAAAGAAAGAGCAAACTATGGGCGCTCCTGAGCTACATTATGTAGATAAAAACTTGAAAACACATTGTCTTAGTCACTTTTCTCTTCTTGCTGAGACAAAATACCAAAGTTAAAAGAAATTATTTAGCTCACAGTTTGTGGAGGTTTCAGTCCATAATCAGCTGGCTCCAAGGCAGGGTAGCACATGGCAGAGGGCAGCAGTTCATGGCAGCGGAAGACGGCACAAGCAACAGGCGAGAGTGAGACCAGCCTCTTTCTCTTACATCATATTCAGATTACCGGGACTAGGGCAGTGCCAATCCAGTCATTGGATTGATTCAGTAGTCACTCACCCTTAATCCTAGGACTCTTAATCCCAGCTGTGCACCACCAATCCATCACCAGTCTAGATTCAGCCACCTCCTAAAAACCCTATGTCCACATGAGGCTTTGGGGGGACATCTAGACATGAACTACAACACACACCAAACTACATTGTTAATATTATCTATGTATTATGTTAGTGTATGTGATATGTTAGTGTATGTTATCTCTTAATATAAAGTACTTGCTGGACATGTTTACCTGAAATGCATAGCAGCCATATTAAAAACAGGTATGGGTTGGACAGCACCTCCTTGAGGACAGTTTAGAGGTGGAGGAAGGGAAGGGAGAGGCAGAGGTCTGATTTCAACGGGCTTTACCCATAATAGGATGCTACTGCTAAATCTATGGGGCTCATGGCATGTACAGGTGCTTACGCTGTTTTCATCCTTGATGTTTTAACATTTAAAAACAAGAGATGGGAAAGAACTGGTTCTCGCTGTTGCTCACGGTTCTGTCTAGATGTACTCCCAAGCCTCGCAGGGCCATGGGTGGGGCTGGCTGTAGACAGCGTGGCGCTGAGACAGAGCCTGTGGCGGCAGGGTCAAGGGCGCGTGACTGCCGAGCTAGCCCACTGGCTGGTCGGCGTTGTTTTGGGTGTGGACCCTGGGAAAGCCGTTTTAGGGGGCGAGAATCCGAGGAACATCTGCTGCTGCTTTGCTACTTGGGCGTTTTGCTGCCTGTCGTGAGTTGTTTTCCTCTAGGACGGCCCTCCCCTCCCCCCCACCCCCCGCCTGGAGCCAGGTGATGTGCACTGAAACTTCTATGAACGGTCAGCTAAATAAACCCAACACTGAAAAGTCAAAGGTGGCGGAAAGGTTTATTTATTTAGCTCATGATTTGTTCAAGTTACTTCCCAGTGGCAACAAACAAACGAAAAAACAAAACCTAGCCAAAGCAACAGGGGCAGGGGGGGAAGCCCCTTTCTGTTCCTCACGCTACATTCAGGCTGCCCGCCCTAGGGCAGGCGCAGCACTCACATTCACATCTTCGTTTCTAGCCAAAACTATGCCAGACCAAGCAGTGTACTGCTTCACCAATCCCACACCCTCGAGCCAGCACCACATTCTAGATCCAGCTACCTCTGAGAAGTCAGGCCCCGTGACGACGTGAGGCTTTAGGGGACCTTTAGACCCAAACCGCAACACTATCCAACCAGGCCCTGCACACAGAGCCTCCGTATTCCTTACTGCATTGCATGGACCTGCATGTAGTTCAGTGCTACGCTGTGTTGTCTCTCTCTAGCTCGCTCTCTCTGTCTCTCTCTCTGTCTCTGTCTCTCTCTCTCCCTCTGGCTCCTTTGTTGCGCAGGCTGACCTCAAACTTGAAATCCTCAAGTGCTGAAATTAGAGCTCTCTACCATCACTTCTGGCTGTGTTCTCTTCATTCCTGGAGGATGGACACCCTAGGATAGGGAAGTCCCAAATGAGCACGCAGTGCCTTCCCTTCACAGAGATGGAGCAGTTGGCCTGAGACACGGTCCGTCCTCCTCTGCTAACTGTGTCCTCTGGCACAGACCCACCTATTATATGACCACATCCAAGCTGAGCAGGCACCCTTTGCTCATTGTGTATCGGGGTAGCACCCTTTGCCAGTCTGACCGTGTAGCAGGAATGCCCTTTTCTTCTAGCCTGGAGGTACAGTGCAGACAGAAAGCAGACCTATTTAGGAGATTAAGGTCATGCCCAGGAATCCCCCGCCCCATTAGGTAGGTGTTGAACAAATGGTTGATAGTATGGCTGATAACGTTCTCACTCTGCCTGGGAAAGTCAGAGGGCAGATACAGGAGGAACTGGTCCCTGTTACAAAACTATAGCTATAACCAAAAGTCAGTATAGTTCAGATTCCATGAAATAGCAGAGCAATCCATTCATTTATTTTTCCTTCTAATCAGCCAAGAGACATCTGATGAAGGCCTACTATGTGCTGGGCTGCCAGGGATAAATGACTGAATCATAATTTTTTCTCCCCAGACTCAGGTAACTATGTTCTAGAACTTTAGAAAGAGAAGACTCAGAGGTGGTAGGATCAGTGGCTGGAAAGGGCAGGCGTGTAGGTCTGGTGAGGTCTGGATTTGAGCTGGATTTGTAGGGCTGCGGAGGGCCTGCTGTGGGAAGTCTGTCCCAGATCTCTGAGGCAGCCTGAGGACTGCGCTGTAAAGGGCATTGCTTGTTTTTTGTTCTCCCAGATGCATTTTTTTTCTTTTCCTGGATAAACCACTGGGGACCTTGCCCTCCTCTATGGGCAAGTACAGCTGTCATTCAGTGTCTACAGTTCAAGTTCTAGCACCTGAAGGTTGAGAACCAGCAGGGCCAAAGCTGGCTCCAAGCAACTCTCTCTAAGAACTGGACTTCTCAGCCTGGTTATCACAGAAAAGGGAAAGTGCATGTTGCAGAGCCCTGAGACGACTGCTCGTGGGCTGGGGCTGAGTCAGCCGAATCCCAAATCTGCCTCAGCTTCTCCTCCTTAGGTTGTCAAAGCAAAAACACAAAACAAATAGAACTAACTGGTCAAACAAACCCTGAAATCTTTTATAGAAAGAAAAGAAATTGATAATGGAATTATTAAGTCTACAATATATATGCTTTATCTGTCAAAATTCCTTAAGAAAAATTCCTGTGTCCTTCAGTGATTCTACTACAAAAGAAAGAGGAAGGAAGGAAGGAAGAAGAAAGGAAAGAAGGAAAACATTTAGAGAAAAAGGGAAGAAGGAAATGAGGGAGAAGAGAAGAAGAGGAGAGAAGAAAGGAATAAAAACAAAAGGGAAAAAGAGGAGGGAGGGAGGGCAAAGGGAAAGAAGAAAAGGAGAGGACAAGAGAGGAGGGATTTCCTTAACATGCACAGAGCAGGAATCTTCTCGATACCGACAGCCCTGTGTTGTGAGGCACATCCCTGGGCCTGCGAGAGAGAACAGCAGATCCATTGGCGTCATGTAGACCTCTGCCAGTGATCCTCTCCTTCTGCAGAACAGGAGGTGCCTGCACCAGGAAGGAGAAAAGAAGAGCAAAAGGAAGGACTGGAGAAGGAAACGAGAAGCGGAGCTTTTCTAATGGAAGGTGTCTGAGAGATCAAGGGTAAGGACAGGGATTGGGAGGGAAAGTAGAAGCTTAATGTGTAGCATGAACATTGAATGCCATAAACGCAAACTAAAAATAACAATGATAGCAATCATGGGTGAGAGGGACTGCGAACCAGAGGGAGGGGAAGGGGAATCAAGAAGAACTGGAACATGTTACGCAGATGCATCCACTCCCTAGGATCAGTGTAAGCTTCACGTACTGCAAGCATGCACTAAGAAAGCAAAGAAATAGAGAATACCATGGCATAGCGTAGTGTAGCATAGCACAGCCCAGCACAGAACAAACAACATCTTGCTGCTTCACGCAAAGCCACTGGACCCCTGCCTCTGGATGGAGGACACTCTCCATCCAGAAATTGTTTTCTTGGCAGGTCCTCAGGGCAGAAATGTGAACGACAAAGTGCCATGAAGATCAGATTTCGAGCCTGACCCTGAGCTGCTAAGATTTTAGGTCACAGCCCAAGGCTATTATTACAGTGGAGACAATGAAAAGCTCTAGATTTTGACTACACCAACATCTCTGAAACAAATCGAGACTCACTGATGCCCCAAGGCCCCAAGGTGGCATCTGGGCTACCACCAAGGAAACCCGCTTTAGTTGTAAAGTGGCCCTGCTGGTGTCCACAGAACACCAGAAATGCCAGTCTGTGAAGCAGGAAACTGCTCAGGGCCACAGCCGGGCAAATGTTGTCTTCTTCACCCGTGTGGCACTTCGTTGAAGGTACCTGGGACTTAACCCCCCGGGGGTAATACTGATAACTGCAAGGTCTTCTTGTGACTTTTAGGTACTACGTACATTGCTGCTATGAGGATATACAAGTAAACTAACTGTGACAGTTTAACCTAGAGAGAATTTAGGTGAAATTATTTATAAGATGCTTTGCTTTATGAATTTAAGTGAATGTTTTGATTGCTTTTTAGTTTCTGTATTGGAGACAGCCTTTGGGATTTTCTTTGGAAGATGCCATTATTTGAATGGCTGTGTCCCTCTGTCACTTGTGGATCAATACAATGGGCCAAGAAATCAGTACTGATGTAAGAATAAAGGGAGGAATGGTGCCAGAGGAAAGTCTCAGATGCACAGCACACCTTCTACAGAACAGGGTACTTTCTAAGCACCACCTAAGGCAGGGAGGAGCCTCTATCCCAAGGCGTGGCTTGCGTTTCTCACCCAGGGCATGGATTGTATTTCTTCCTGCTAACCCAAAGTTCCAGACTTCTTCCAAACCCAGACATCCACGGAGAGGCAGCCATAAGTACAACCCAGCTGGAGTCACCTAACATGTGACCAGCAGGTTTGTCCTAAAAGAAAAGATCTTCTATCTGCTTGGAGATCTCTCTAGAGACATGCAACAGAGAGCAAATAGTTATGTCTCTGCAGGAATTTTATCAAGTAGAATTATGCAGCTTAACAATTTCACAGACATCTCTGGGAACAGCTAACAAGAACAACCACAGGTCAGTAGATCTGCTTTATATACTGTCTCAGTTACTCTTCTCTCATTGCTGGGACAAATACCCAACATCCAAAATGAAGGAAGGAAAGGTTTATATAGCTCACAGTCACTGGAGGTTTCAGTCCATCCCCGGCTGGCTCCAAGGCAGAGCGGCACATGGCAACTTTTCATAGGGCAACAAAGAGTAAGAGAGCAAAATGGAGGCTTAGCAGCAACAGTGGCGACAGAGAGACAGTCTGTCCCTCTGTCTCGGTATGTTACATTCCGGCTATCTGTCCTAGGCTGGGGGAAGTACTCACACTCATAATCCCAGCAGTACTAAGACCCATAATCCTAGTGGATCATGAGTTAATCTCAAACTCTAGAAGTCCCTACTCCACGACGCGTGAGACTTTGAGCAGACACCTAGACACAAACTATATTCATGTTATATACATTCCTGTGCTGTTTACTCCTGGATATAAACATTCTTTATTATTATTATTTTTATTATGGCTGGCTCAGCCTGCCCTGGGGGTGGGGCCAGCGCAGCATGTGGTGTTGGGGCGTGGTCCCTGCAGTTGCCTAAGCTTGCCTAAGCAAGCGCTTTAGACCACTGAGCCATCTTGTTGGCCCCCACAAACTGTAACATTTTCCCAGGGTTGTTCATTTATTCTCACCACAGCTTACTGGAGAAGATCCAGTCATCTGAATAATCTCAATGAAGAGACTCCAGTGGAGGAGGGATCCGAAGGCTCTGGGCCCTCACCAGGTACAAGGGGCAACCATGATTCAAGTTCCGCTGGACGAGCCTCCCAGCTCTGTCACTGATAAGCATGCGCTGTTCTCCCTCCCTCCCTCCCTCTTCAATCTGGTTTGTGCACCAAGCAGATGGCTGGAGAGTGCAGGCGCAGACACTGCCCAGCTCCGCTGCTGCCTGCGACTCCCCAGCACTAGTGAAATGATGCATCAAAAGCCACCCTGACTCACTCCTAGAGTCTGTCCACACCAGCCTCCGCACCCCATTCCCTCCGCAGAGACGGTGCTTACTAAGATCACTGAAGATTCTGTCACTCCTGAGCCCACGTGGAAATTCCTTCTGCCGCGTTCCGGTCTTCAGGGCGCGTGGCTCACCTTTGGTGTTCAGTCTCCCCTCCAGCCAGTGGTGGACTCATTCGGGGTTGTCTTCTCTCCCAGAACCCTCCTAGGACATTTCCCTGCATTCCTTCTGGCTGTGACTGGCCAGGGCCCTGGGCAACGGCACTCACCTGCAGGAGCAGGAATTCCTTCAGATAGGTGTTAGGGCTTGGGAGGAGCCATCCTCTAAAGGCTCAGGTGCAAGAAGCTTGGTGCTCAGTGTGGCAGGGTTAAGGTGGTGGAAATGTCAAGAGGTCTTAAAAGAGGAAGACCAGTAAGTCATGGGGGCTCCGCTCTCATGAAGGGATTAAGGCTGTTTCCTAGGAGAGTGCCAGTAGCCTATAAGCAGACCAGTTCCTGCAACAGCAGGCTGCCACGAACAGGGGGCCTGGGTCCTTCCTGGGCTCTCGCTTTCTTACTTACCCAGTGCCCCTTCTGCAGGAGACCATTCCTTTCTGATTCTCTATCCTGTTGCAATACAGACTGGAGCCCTCACCGGCGTGCTCATGTCACCCTGTTCAGTCCTACCAGTCCCTATGATAGTATGCTAAATAAATATTTCTTCTTTATACATTGCCTAGGCTCAGGTAGTAAGTGAAAACAACACAAAATGGACTAAGACAATAAGTTCAATTGTAAATTTCAAGGTTTTTATAAGTGACTCAATTTCCTTAGGGTGTGATGGACCACGCCTGTAATTCCAGAACTGGGAAGTGGAGGCAGGAGGATTGCTGTGGGTTTGAGGCCACCTGGGATACAAAGTGAATCAAAGGCCAGCCTGAACAACATAGGGAGAGCCAATCTCAAACAACAGTGACAACCCCCACACACAAGTGAACTGCCTTTTATGTAAAGGTTATTCAACAAGAGTATTTGACACACAAATTACTTACTACCATCCACCTCATTGTAAACTTGCTATAGAACATGTTTATGGTTTTTTTTTTTTTTGTATTTTAGGACTGGGTCTACAGGGTCTCAGTATGCTTGTGTTCTACCTCCCAAGAGTTGGGATTATAGGCACATGCCACCATGCCCAGTCTCAATCGACGTCTCAAACCCCCAGGGGCCCGCACAGCAAGGCAGGCTGGGGATTGAACCCCAGTCGCTGCATCTGCCTAAGCAGGCGCTTTAGTCCACTGAGCTATTTGGCCTGCCTCCTGCTATGGAACATGCTTATATTATATTTTGAACCTTGATGTGCAGAGGCCCAGCCCTTAGTTGAAGCAGGCCCAGTACGCCTTCTCTTTCACCCTGCGAACCTACTGGAAGCCATGCTTGTGGACTGAGTGCTGAGGTCACATCGTATATTGGTTACTTCTGGCATTACGTTGGTACTTTGGCTATTTCCTCACTGTGCTTGTTTTTACTTGCATTCTGGTGACATTTTCACTGGCTCCTTTCTCCTGTCTCTTAATGATGGCATTGAGCTGGGAAAGGGGAAGCTATGCCAGCTACTCCAACAAAAAAAGCTGGGGAAGGAATTAGCAGATGGAGTATCCACCCGGGGAGCTGCAAATGGTCACAGAAGCTTTGGGGGTTGGAGGCATCTGCAGGGGTAGAGGGAAGAGGTGGAGTCATTGGAAGCTTCCAGGAGACACGGTGCTGAGACTGAGGACACTGCGGAGGGGCCGGGCCAGCTGAGGCGGGAGCTTGAGGGACCTCAGAGTGCAGCAAAACCTCTAGACGTGGAACGCAACAGAGTAGGGTAGGGAACGGTAGATAGTAGAAACAAAAGGCAAAACTAGATCAAGCAGTCCCTTTCTCGTTCACTCTCCTTTTCTTTTCATCTATCTGTCTATCTGTCTGTCTGTCTATCTATCTATCTATCTATCTATCTATCTATCTATCTATCTATCTATCTTATGGCTGGCTCACCCTGTCCTGGGGGTGGGGCTGGCACAGCATGTGGTGCTGGGAATCGAACCACGGCCCCTGTGATTGCCTAAACGTGCCTAAGCAGGTGCTTTAGACCGCTGAGCCATCTCACTGGCCCCTCACTCTCCTTCTTATCCCCTCCCCCAAACTCCCAGCATGGGCAGCACTGTAAGGAACCCAGCCGATAAAGATGAAATGGGCTTTGCAGAATCCAGCTCCCACAG
>PVKN010005063.1:0-31788 GCA_004027915.1 Capromys pilorides
AAGAGCCTTTTACTCACTGTGGATCTCCTATAGCTACTCTTTGCTTCTGAAGAAAGGCATAATTGTCTGGTATGTCATCCTAGGGCTATACAGTCCCAGCTCCTGTGGCTGCAACCACTGGCTGCTCATGGAGTTTCAAGGACAGCCGAACAATAAACAGCAGTAATCTTTTTCTATCAGGAATATTAATCACAGATTTGAGAGGAATCTGTTCCTAGAGACTAAATCCTGATTTCTGAAATGTCAGCTGTGGAGGGGAGAAAGCGTAGTTAACTATATCCCCCCAGAATCAGGGCTGTGTGGAGGAGTCAGGCTTAAAGGGGAGGGCTGTTCTGGGGAAAAAGGATACACTTGGAAAGATCTGTAGTTGGACTGTTGGCCTGGGTCTGGCTGCCTTTGGCACATGGGGGTCCACGCCTTCATTGCATATGGCCGGTTCCCTCACATAAACTAACTGCCAATGAATAGCTGCCTATTTGACTGAATAAATTATTGTCAGGAGTGGGGAGAATGCTAGTATGACCCCAGGATTCACAGACCTCTGATACACAGTTCTTCGCAGTTAGCAGTCCAGCAGTAAGGTAGGTGCTGCCCTGAAGGGATTTAGAAGTCTAATTAAGGTCCCAATTAGTTGGTCTTAAGGTTAGGGAGATTTTTTTTTTGGGTGGGGTGCTGAGTCCTTTAAGGCAGAGCTTTCTTCAGAAGGACCCAGAAGCAGAAATTTG
Source organism: Capromys pilorides (assembly GCA_004027915.1). NCBI lineage: Eukaryota > Metazoa > Chordata > Mammalia > Rodentia > Capromyidae > Capromys > Capromys pilorides. The sequence continues at coordinate 726 of PVKN010005063.1, forward strand.
AGTTAAAAGTGCAGAAGGATTCAGCTACCTCTTGGCACTTGAAGCTCGAAGATGACACATGGCAGGGAATGCAGACTGTCTCCAGGAGTGGGCCTCCCATAGGCAGCATGAGAGAAATGAGTGTGGGGAGTAGGAGGTTCTTCTGTTTTCCCTGTGATCTTGGAATTCTGATCTGTCTGCCTTGAGGAAAGGGTGCTCTGCAGAAGGGATCCAGACCCACTGAGTGTCCAGTAGTTCTCCAAGTATGGCTCAGAAGGAGCAAAACCGGCACATCATTATCACTTGGGGCCTTGGTAGGCTAAGAATGCGGATTCACAGGCCATCCTACACTAGAGAGAAACTAGAAGGAGGTCCAGCATCTGCTTATCCAGCCCTCCTGGTACTCAGATTTGAGAATCTTTGTTCAAATCATGCTACTTAAAGACACCACTCTGCAATGATGACAGAAGGAGCGAGGATGGAGGACTGGAGCTGACCAGCATTCTTGTCATTTCCTCATGACTCCAACATTAGGCTGGATACTGAGAATATCACTTGGATGTGCTGAGTGCCTGAGGAACAGAACAGTGTTCAAATCAATACTCATTGGATGGAGAATCAAATGACAGCAGGCACAACTGAACGTTTGGTGAGTAATTATGAAAAGACATAGTTCTGGGACTTATTCTGCTGAGAGGTTTAGAGAAAGATAAAGTGTGATTGAATACACAGTGAATGTTTAAATTTTTAAAAATGTTTTTCATTAAAAATACATTGCCATTAATCCCCTTTAAAATCTCCCCGCTTTTTGAACACACTCATCCCATTGTTCTTGCCACTTCTGAAGCAGTTCTGGAAGGCCTCTTGTGCCTTTAGTTGCACTGTCTTGGCTGTCTTAATGCCCTGAATAAATTTAAGGCCTTACTTTTCATTTTTATGATCATTTTGATGTTGGGGAAGAGCCAGAAGTCACATGGTACCAAATCCCGAGAGTAAGATGGATGAGGACACGAGTGACTTTTTTATGCACCCACCTTGCTAGTCAATGGCGGCAGCAGTATCATCCACTGTCATTTTGATCACACATCCCCAAAGGTACTCATAAAAGAGGACTTTTAGAACTGCTTCAGAAAGAGGCAAGAATGACAGGATAAGAATATTCAAAGTGAGGGAGAATGTTTTGAGGAGGATCAATGGTAATGTCTCACCATAATAGACTGTTAAATTTAAACGTTCACTGTGAATTTTTTTTTTTCTTTTTTTTTTTTTTTTTTTTTTTTGAGAGAGGGGCTTAATCTGTAGTTCAGGCTGGCCTTAAAATTGTGACAATCCTCCTACCTCAGTCTCCTGAGGGCTGGGATCATAGGAGTACACCATCATACTAGCTATTCACAGTATTTTTTTTTCCGCAGTATATTTTGATTGGACTTTGGAATACTTGATGTTTAAATTCTTTTTTCTTGTCTTTTTAAATCCTTTATAACTGTTTTTTTTGTTTTTTTTTTTTACCAACTTTGCATGCTTATGGCTGATAATCTGTGTAACTAATTTGAAGACAACATTATGTAATCCAGCAGCTATTGTCAAATTCAAATTTATTTATTTATTTATTTTTTGTCCAGGGTCTCACTACCCCTGCCTGGGAGTTCATTCTTCAGTCCTGGTAGGCTCGGCAGCCCAGTCCTCTGCGGCCTTCCCATCACTGTAGGCATATGCCCAGGCTGCTCCTTCCTGCAGGTGCCTTTATGGGAATCAATAACTGTTGACCAAGTTGGTAGCAAAGGAACAAATGTCCCCAGGGATTATTCAATACTAGCAACAAAAATCTCAGAGTGATGTTACATGAACACAAAGGGCCCATGAGTGATGAGCTACAATGTTCTTTTTCTTGTACAAAGGATTGATTAAATAACCTCAAAGCAGAGATCAGAGAGAGCCCATCTGCCTGATCGGTTTCCACTCACAGTTCCTCTAAAACCAAATGTGTGGGTTTCTTTCCATATGAACACATGTTTTTCAGCTCTCCAGATACCAGATGGGTATCCTGCAATACACTAAATTCTGATGCTGCTGAGAGTTAGTGGCAGATGCCACAGGGTCAAAGGCTTAGTACCACATGACCCAAGACAAGCCTGCGCACCCAGTGTACCCATACTTATCTCTGGCTTGGCTACAAAGTTAGAGGTTCCCACACCCATCTGGGCCCTACCTTCAGTTTCTTGTGCAGTAACTTGTTAGAGCAGCTCACGGAACTCAAGGTGCTCACTATTATGTCTGTTTATTATAAAGGACATAACTCAGGAACTGGCCTATGGGAGGATGTATAGGGTGAGGAAAGTGGCGGTGGGACAGGCATATGTTTACCCGCCAAGAAACTCTCTGAATTCCCATTTTACAATTTATATGGTGGCTTCATGACATAGGTGTGACTACCAGTGAGTAACTTAATCCCTAGCACCCCTCTTTCCAGAGGTCAGGGCTTTGGGCTTGAGTTTCCAAAGCTCTAATCATGCACTGTTCTCCATGGTCACCAGCTCTCATCCTGAAGCCCTGACCCCCACGCAAATGACCTTTTTACTGCTCTGGAGATTCCAGGGAGTTTAAAGCTTGGGGCCAGGAACTAGCATCAAAACCCAAATGGAATATAGATTTTTACATAGTCACGTATGCCTGTGAACATGTGGTTCATTGAGAGTAGAGGTTCCACCTTGAAGGACTCAGACTCACCCATCCTGGAGGGCCTGTGCTCAGGCTTTACTGTGACCCGCACTGTAGAAAGTTTAATGTGGCAGACTGACGCTGTCTTTATCTGGACCTGCTGGTCTTAGATAAAAGTTGCCTTCTATGGCAATTAAAGTCCATGGAGCTAAGTCCACATCCACTTGACAATGAAATTGAGGCAGTTATAGCACTGAATCTGGATCTCCCACTGAGTCCCTCTCCGAGTCCTCTGGCCCAGGCTGATGCCCACTGCCCAAAGGTGGTAGTCAGCAAGTGCATGACTCACCTGTACATGGTGCCTACGCCACAGTGTCAGTTGCCAGGGGCCTCCCAGCGTTGGTGTTCCCAAGCCAAGTAACAGGATGTGGTCTGAGGCCACAATTACTTCTATCTGGTATTAGCTCCTCTCAATATGCAAGACTAAGAAATGATACTGATTAAGAAGCAAAGAGAAGAAAAAAGGCCCACTACGCCCACTGGCTGTACCTTTTCAGCTCATTTAAATGCTTTTTTCCACCACATAGAGAGTAGGCTGAGTGCTATTTGCACGGGTGCTTTAAATATTAGGTGATCAGGAGATTGTCACTGACATTTCTTCAAAGTGCAATAAAAATGTAGCACTTTTTATAGGAATTAGCTATTTACTTATTTGTTTGTTTGTTTGTTTATTTATGAGTTGGAGTCTCACCTTGTATTCCAGGCTGATCTCTAGCTGCTGGGCTCAAGCAAGCTCCTGCCTCAGCCTCCAGCACTAGAACTATAGGTGCACCATGCCTAGCTTGGAATTAACTCTTAATTGACCAAGGAGAGGATCTGCCTTTGAGTCAATTGGTGCCACCAAGTAGTCAGGCATTTCCTCATTTAAAGAGACAGAATAAGGTCCAGCTAGATAGCTCAGCTGATTAAAGTGCCTGCTTAGGCAGACGCAGGGCAGAGACCAAGCTTGGATTGCGGGTGTGCCGTGCCCACCTCTCTCCCAGGGCGCACTGAGATGACCACTGAGACTGGGCATGGTGGCGCGCTTGCCTGTAATCCCAGCACTTGGGCGGCTGAAAACAGGAAGATCACTACATGTCTGATCTACATAGTGAGACCCTATAGACCCTGTGCTAAATACCTAATAAAGTAGACAGAGTAAGCATAGGCTGAGGGTGTCCTTCCTTCCTTTTCTTATTCAGTTCCATAAATGACAATATTATTTCTCCAGACAAATTTACTGAATTGTACAGAGGGATTGTTTTAGGTTTGGGGAAATGTCAGTGAACAAAAGGGGGAAAACTTGGCCTTCCTGGCCAACTAAGACAAGTAAGCGAGGCTCAGATTGCCAGGTGGATGGTTGGTAGTTGGCCAGAACAGGACGCAGGAGGGCACAGGACCATGCTAAACTAGGGCAGCAGCAAGCTGTTAGGGTTTTGCTGCGATGCCACCTCACGCTCTCATTTAGTCTCAATAGGAGCCAGTCAGCCATCGGGGCGCTCCGGAGGCTCGAAAGAACGAATGGTCCAGCTCGCCCAGGCCCTTCCCTGGATGCTGATGCCAGCGGCTTGCTTGCGGGGATGATGAATGAGCTGGTTTTCTTTTCTGTCGAGGAGGAGTTCTCTCTCCATTCCCGGGTGGTGATAAAGGCAGGTGGCACCTTAACGTCCCCACAAGTTTCTGTCTAGTGACCATCGGCACAGGGCGGGGCTCGACCGGCTGACCATCGGCACAGGGCGGGGTCCAACCCGCACCCCGACCTGGGCGCAGTCCGCAGGCGCCCCGAGCGCACGGGTGACGCCGAGACTCCGTGCTTCCTGCTTGGCGGAGGGGCCTCCTCCGCGCGGTGACGCGCCGGGCTCTGACCAAATATGTCCCTTTCCCCTCCCTCGCCAGCTCCATCGCCCGCAGGCGCCCCGAGCTTCGGGGCTGCCGCTTGGAGGTTGGCCTGCCTGGGTGTCGCGGGCCAGCCCTGCGGGGAGCGCCCCCTGCGCGATGCCCTTCAGGAAAGGTAGGGTCCCCCCTCCCGCTGTCCTAGTGCCCCGGGGACCTGCGCGCGCTCGCGGGCACAGGCGGGCGGAAGGCACCGAGCAGTCCTGCGCTCTCCCCTCCGCCCCGAGCTGCCCCTGCAGCCACCCATTGTCCCCTTCAGGCCCCTCGATGTTCTCTCGAGCCCGCATTGTCCCCTCCAGCGATTTGGCGCGACACCACGTGCCCGAGCGGGACTCTTTGCCGGTCGCCGGAGCACAGGCGTGAGTCGCGGCACTTTGAGTGAACGCTGGAATCCGCTGCGCTGCAGACCAATAGGATGGGGGGAGTCGTGTGGTGTCTGCGGGCTGGGTCTTCCAGGGCGATTCAGCTTGGCAGTGCGCTTCGGAGCGAGCCCAGGCGGCGCGCGGGAGGAAGGCGCAAGTGCGCCAGTCCTGCCTCCGCCCGGGGAAGTCACCCAGGCCCAGCCGCTTCCTCTGCAAAGCGAGCCCGTGACAGAGGGACGTTCTGCGGGGGCCGAGGGACAGGGCACAGAGAAGCGCACCCGAGCAGAGAGAGGTGGCGACACTGTTCGCCCTCTGCAAGCGCTACCCTCTGCGCTGGCCTCGGCACCGACCCGACTCTTGCGGCTCCTGGCGGGGGTCGCCAGCCTTCGTGGTCCCATTTTACAGGCCGGGTGGTGGAGACCCGGCAGCTCCCCCACTCACCGCTGGGAGTGCTGCTGGAAGGTGGGTCACCCTCAGGACCGACTCCCTGGTGCACAGAAGTGTAGGGGAGAGAGAACTCATTTTAACTTCGAACCAGGCTGTCCGACTCCTGCAGTTTGTGTTGGGAGGGCCCTGGCTCAGAAGACTGACTGTCCCTGAAGACCAAGGGCTCCCTGACCCTGCCTGGGTACATTGCCTGGAGCTGAGAGCTGGCCTTCGGGTCCCCGTGTGGTTCTCTCCGCTTTTCCCGCCTCTCTCACTTTTCTCTCTTCTCATAATTCAATTGAACTGTCAGGTGGCTCCTGGGTTGCCGGGCAGCTGTGCTGGGCTCCTCTCGGAAGCACAGGGTGCTAAGATACCGTTGTGAGCTTTCTCATTCACAGGGCTGTGAATGAGGCTGACTGAAACTCCCTGCCCTTCGGGTCAGAGGGAGAGGGGAGGGTGGTGAGAAGGGTTGTGGCTACCGCTTCCTTTCTCCGGCACCTGGCGACATTAGGGCCATGGCTGCCGTCTCTCATCGTCCATCTATAATGTAGCTACGTTGTCTGGTGCTCCCTAAGGCTCTCAGCGTCCCCACCTTGGCCTCACTGGCTACAGTGTGACGAGTCATTTATGGATGAGCTCATGACTTCTCCTGCTAAGTAACTGGCTGTTAAACTCTTTGCACGCAACGATATCACTTTGTGACAGTACATCTCAATGCATTATTAATAACATTTGCAAGCTGCCAAATAAATGAAGCTTTGATTTTGTTCGATGTTGCTTTAATCTGAAGAAGCATCACTGCAGGTTGAAGAAAGAAACAGCCCCTCTCCCCATTCTGTGGCTGCTACTTCTTGAGGGTCCTATGGTGGCATGAGAAATAAGTTTTTCTCTGAATTGATGCTGTTTGAATTTTCTGGAAACAATGGTGTGAGCTAGGACATAGACTCTGGTTGGTTTTGAGTCTGGACAGAGCTTCCTGGCTTGACTGAGTTGTGAGCTCTTACCTATCTGTAGGCACAGCAAGCGGGCTTGCAACGTGCCAGCGTGTGGCTCAGTGTCACTATGGGCCAGGTTCTGAAGCTGTCTGGAGGTCCCCAGGTCTGCAGTGCTGGGCGTGCAGCACTCTGTCTCCGCGCTCTTCAGAGGTAGGAGGCGCCTGTGCAGTGCTCCTCTGTGCTTTTTTAGGTTTGAGCCATCTGAATGTATTAACTATTCAAAATGTAATTTTAAATGAAAAGACTGCTGTCTTCCCAAATCCAGCGCAGCCAGATGGAGAAGGCTTGCTCAGTGGGCTAGAAGCCCAGAAGGGATGGCTGCTACTCCCTTCCCAGGCTGAGCTTCCGTGTTTTGACAAGCATCCTCTGTGGGCTTTGCTCTATCGGGACCTGGCAGAAATCACATCAGTAACGTTTAAGTTGAGAAGAGTCGAAGAGTAGAGGGAAAAACGCATTACCTAAGATTGGGCAGGGCATAGGAAAGCCTCAGGGTTAAAGAGAATCCTGGGTATTTACAGCCTTCTGTCTGAAATGTGGAGGGCCAGAGCATTCCACACCCTGTAATAGTCAGATGCCTTAGAACCTGGTCCTGTGTCTCACCTGTGGGAGGAGCACCATGACATCTGAATTAATTAGGGCAAAGCTGAGTGGTTGTGTGTCTTTCACTCTCACATCTGGGCACTTAGCATGGCCAGCAGGGGCCAGGTTCTGTACCAGGTTCATAGACAGACACAGGACCCTCCCCAGGGCTCTCCTCCTGCACTCCCCAGCAAGTACTAGGAGGGGGGAGTCAGAAGTCTCAACTCAGAGTATTTCTGGGTAAGAAGGCTGCTGCTAAGGAGACGACTACTCTGGATGTGGCTAGAGCCAACCTCATTGGATTATGTTGCACAGACTTTGTTTGGGTTGTTGTGGCAGCAGCTAGATCAGCCCGGAAGAATGGACCCGGTGGTGTATACATGCCCAGCCGAAGACCTACAGCATGGGCAGAATGAATGTGAAGGCTGCAAATGAGCAGTGTTGCTCCTGCTTGGTGCCAGGCTCAAGTGGCACTAGACAAGCAGGGCAGGGAGAAGGAAGATGCCAGGACAGTGTTCAGGGTCCATGGCTCTCTCTGGCTGGTCTCCAGGGCAACTGTGGCTGCAGTAGGAGGGATGGTGGCCTCCTAGGCCAACCTGTCCTGGAGAAGTAGATTTGAGATTGGTGTGGATAAGGAGAAGTTAGTTTCCTGGCATAAAATATAAAAGAGAGATTAGTGATAGCTAGGGGGACAGGAAACATGTTAGCCAGCTGTATGGAAGAAGGTCCTGAATGTCATGATTCAGGGTGGGAGCTGCCGTGAAGATGGGCTGGGATGGTTCTCCTGCTTGAAGTTTGCCCCTTCCAAATGGAGTAGGGGGTGGAATATGGCTTAGCCTGTAGCCTGGGGTCTTGGCTCAACTCTTGAGGTCCTTTTCATGTCTACAGTTCTATAAAAATGTTGTTGAACAACAGTGTTCCAAATATTCTTGTATGTCCCCATCATTAGAAGGGACAAGGAAGCTGGGCATGAAGGATAGGAGGCTGAGGGAGGAGGATGGTGAGTTCAAAGTCACCTGGGCCACGTAGGGCAGGTTCAAGGCTGGCCTGGGCTCTGTAACAAGACCCTGTCTTAAAATCATCTTCAACCGGCTGGGTGTGGTGGCACAATCCTGTAATTCCAGCACTTGGGAAGTTGAGGTAAGAGGATCAATGTGACTTTGAGACCAGCCTGGGCTACAAAAATGAGCTCAAGGCCATCCTGAGCTGCATGACGAGACTCTGTCTCAAAAAAAAAAAAAAAAAAAAAAAAATCATCTTCAACCAAAACAAAACAAGCCAAAACTACCACCACCACCTCCCACTGCAAAGAGAGATGAGATATAGCAGCTAAAAGTTCTCAAAATAAGAAATAAAACTAATCTTTATCGAGCACCTTTTGAGTGCTGAGCAAAGTGCTTCCCACATTTCCATTTATCTCCACAATAACCCTGGAAGTACCTGTTGTTTCTATGGCCCTCTGAAACATAAATGAGACTGAGAAAGGTTACGTAACTTGTCAAGGTTCCCTCGGCAAATCATGTGAGAGACGGAACGAGAGGCTAGGCGCCTCTAGTCTACTTTTCCAACACTCACCACAGAGCTTATGACATGATATGTATGACAGAAGCCATTTGGTATGACAAATTTGCCACTACAGTCAGCAAGCTCTTTCAGTTAGGGACAAGTGGAGGCTCTTGAGTCTGTGAGCAGTGTGTCTAGATGGAAGAAGATGCCAAAAGCCCCGTGTTCTGCCTGTGGTAATGGGTGTCATGGAGGGGTCCCCGGGGCTGGGCTGTGGTGGCGCTGGGTTTATCAGCCTCCACTGGGGTGGCGCACAGAAAGAGTCGTCTAGATGTGAAGACCTCAGCCTCCATGATGTGCATGAGGATATCAGTCTTTTTCTGGGCACAGCTGTTGCGCAGATGCCAAGGAAACACAAGGGGAAAGCGAGTGGCATCCTCTCGAGGCAGGTAGCACTTCTGGAATTCCTAGAGGCGGGCTGCTTGCACTAGGAACTCCACAGACTCTAGGACATTTTTGGAACCCAGGCCAGGATTTCTGCCTCCTTGCCATAGTGCAAAGGAGAAGACATCCTCCAGGAGGAAGCCAGGCTAGTCTCAGATTCGCATGGCCCTTTCTGGGGCACTGGTGCAGTTCCAGGTGTGTCCATAGGGTGAGCTTTGGAGTTCTCTTCTCCCTTGCTGCCTACCGGCCTGCAGGTGAGCTGGGCTCCCTGACGGTTTTAGAGACTGGTTCTGACAGGAGCTCGGATTCCTGATCAGGAGCCTCTGTCTCCACAGCTTAGCACCTGAGTTTTCATCAACAGTGTCTTTCAGCTTTGTATCATTTTGTTGCACTTTTTTTATGGCCGGCTGGGGTTGGGGCTAGCGCAGCACATGGTACTGGGAATTGAACTGCAGTCCCTGCAGTTGACTAAGCTTTCCTAAGCAGGCACTTTAGACCGCTCAACCATCTTGCCTGGCCCCTTGTTGCACTTTCTGACACCTTCTCATTGCTCCCTCAAGTGCTCCGGCTGCCGAGTTTAGGTGTGCTCCTCAGTGTCTAGCAGTGTCCCACTAGGTCCTACGACTTGTGTGGCATCTCGCCCATTGCTTCCCTCCTTAGACCTACCCCACCTTCCCAAGAGCCTACCATGCTTCATGCTGTTACACACATACTAACATGCCTGTACACAGGTGTCAGACACGTGCACACGTGTACAAGCTTTTTATCACTCACAGGGCCTTCTGCAGTCCGTGTCTTCTCTGACAGCTTTTCTGTCTATACTTGATGCATGTGGCAGCTACATCCTGCCCCATAATGCTTGTTTCTTCTCAGTGTTTCATGTATTTGTGGGCTGTCAGAGTAGGGATCTGTACTTCATATGGTAGCAAATGCTTGATAAATCCTTATAGTTTGGTTAATCTATTAAAAATTTCCTCTTCTTTTGGAATGGGTAGTGGGAGGGTCACATTAAGATCCTTAAGAGCCCCTCACACTGAAGGATCCTGGTCACACTCCCCACACGTAATTTAAAATAAAATAATACCAAATGATAAATGAAAGGAAGAAGAGCACATTTCTGATGACTAAGTGGTCGTCATCTTGGTGCTTTTTCTGAAATACCAAGGGTCAAACAACAGGAATGATGCCCGGGGCTGTATGGGTGAGAACGATCTGCCTGCTGCTTAGTTCAGGCCTGCGCTCATTCAGGTTGGCTCTTCTTGCAGAGAGCTCGCACACCTTACTGCTCCTAAGTCCTCAGGCGTTGTGCATCCATGAAATTGCTGAGCTCTTATTGCAGACATGCTCCTGTGCTGGGCAATGAACCACCAGTCTCTCCTTTAACTTTCCAGGCCACTGGGAATTTCCCAGGGCAGGGCCACCTTCTTCCTCTCTATCCCAGTATCCAGACTACATCAGCAGCCTTCCAATGCCTCAGTATCTGCTGCTGACCTCCCAGGGCCGGAAGACAGTCATGCTGCATCCTGCTGTCCTTGCCAACATTTGTATAAAGATGAAACTAGATAAAATGAGCACTAGGGAAAGAAGTCACAAAAGTCACATGAGAAGGGTGGGGAGGGGCATGTGCAATTTCATGTAGGGGTAGGCAGGCAAGGGCTGCCTTTCACCACCCAGGGCCTTTTCCTGCTATTCTGCAAGGCTGTGGACTGAGGACAGATAAGAGCCTTGAGGATTTTTATATTCTTCCGCCCCACAATCGCACTACAAAGGCTCTGGGTGGCCACACATAGAGGCCACCCATCTGTTCCACAGGCCTGTGGCCGTGTTTGTAGGTCAGTCTGTAAGTATGCACTTACTTGTAGAGCCATCGTGGATGCCGATCCTGCAGGTAGGCACAGGCAGCAGAGTTGTGTTGAAAGGGACTGGGTGAAGCCCTGGGAAGTATCAGGGGTATTGACAAACTCATGGTGCCAGGGAACAGTGGCCTGGAGCTCAGAAACCAGGTCCTGACCGATCCGATGGCTGGTGACCTCAAGGAAGTCACTGAGAGCACTGGCCTGAGTTTGCCTCTCTGTCAAAGAAGGGAGTGAGCTAAAGTTCCTTGCAGCCCTGATTCTGAGATCGAGCATCCCAGTTGCTTAGCTGCTGGCCACATACACTGAGTAGCCTCCTGAGCTTTGTGGCTGCGTCAGCTACAGGAGGCAAAAGGAACTCCACTGTACTTTTGTCCTCCAGAGACTTTGTCTTGGACACCCTGGCTTGATATCACTGTTGGCCACTGTAGGTGAAAGGCAAAGTCTCAGAGCAAATGAAGACTTCTGATCTATCTACACGCCCTTGCCTTTGACTTGAGAACTGAAATTTACATGCAAAGGGCATCTGTGTTTGCATCCAAGCTCTGTGGGAGCACACTACCCCTTTGTGTCCTCCTGAGCTGCCCAGACTCTGTCAGGTCAGGCCATCCCAAGCACAGGTCTCCAGTTCCTCCAGGTGGCATCAAGCAACCTTGGATGGCCTTTTGAGAGACTAAAGTATTCTAGTAGCAGATCTTCCCTGCCCTTCTTCAGAAAAGAATGACCATGCAATTTCATAGATGGTCAGACAAAGAGATTTAATGTATTTATTTGAAAAGCTCAAAGTCAAAGTCCTCATGTTTTCTTTATATGTTCAATTATAGACAACTTGGAAAATCGGAAAGGGATAACAAACCCTGGCCAGGTATCGTGCCACATGCCTATAATTCTAGCTTTTGGAAGGCTGAGGCAGGAAGACCACTGCAAGTTTGAGGCCTACTTGGGCCACATAGTGAGTCCAAGGTCAGCTTGAGCTGCATAGTGAGATTCTGTCTCAAAAAGGGGAAGGGGGATAAACTCAAGAATTTCTCATCATTTCATGTCCTATAGAGAAATAGTTCCAAGCTTTCCTGTGGGGTGATTAGGGCAGGGGAGGTGGACAACAGTGAGAAGGGACAAAGGAGAAATGGCCTCAGTCTGTTGAATACTATCCTTCGTGTTACTTCCAAACCGTGTAGATAGCTCTTGTCTGCATTTGTGCCCAGAATCTGATCCAGGAGGTGTGTCTCCAGGGATGTCCCAAGCACTGGTGGAAGTGGGTGAGGGAAAGCTGAGGAGTGGAGGGGTCTGGTGCTTGTCCTGCCGCTTCCCTGAGCAGCCTATCAGATGCTGCTCCACAAGGAATCCTGACGTGGTCACTCAGCAAACCTCTCCCAAGCTTGTGTGTACACTGTCATTTTGTCACAAAAAGTCTCCTTGTATCTCTCTTCAGCTAGAGGAACAATAAGTGGGTTTTCCAGGATCTCTGGGTCCTTGTTTCAGATCTCGTAGCCTGATGTTGGGGACAGCTGAGGTGCATCTCCTGCCTGTGAGCATACTCTTTCCTAGGGTGGATTTGGTCCGGTGCTTTGTCTGCTTGAGATGCAGCTTGGCAAATGAGGCTCTGGAAGCTCTCCTCAGGGGGCTGCCTGACTTTTCCTAGAGGCTTGCCTACTCATAGGGGTAGAGAAAGTTCTGGTCACTCAGTGGGAGGCAAACAGGAAATTTGGAGATGCTTCAAAGGAAGTGTAGACTTTTGAAACAGGAAGAGAGAAAAAAAAAGGTCTGACGTGGGTATAAGCAAGGTCCTCCTTGTGCAGACAGGAGAGGCCAGCCTCACCACCGGTGAGGGGGGCCAGATGCTGGATTGGATTATTTCTGTGAAGGACAAAATCACATCTAAGGCCCCTGTTCTGGATGTACATTAGACTTCAGTGGGAAGCTTTTAAGAAATCTTTTTGTCCCAGAAATTCTGATTAATTGTTTTGGCTTGAAGTTTGCAAAAAAGCTTTCATGAAATAATACTTATCCTTTGATGATGCAGTACATTCTGATATTTTTTAGTGTATTGCATTTCACTGGGGAAAAAAAAGAGACCGGTCTTATTCCAGGAAATTGGCTTCAAGGCCATTAGTTGGCTGCGAGCCACAGTTCTAAAGCTGCTGCTTCTCTGTGTCAGCTCATTCTGCAGAGGTAAGAAAAATAACTTCGCTTCTCAGGCTGTCCTGCAGCTAGAGTACGGAGTGTGATTCAGGCCCATGGTGAGTTCTGGATGTCCCAGGCAAGACAAAAGCCCTGCTTGGGGATGTTGCAGGCCAGTGCGACTGTAGAGGCCTCTGGCCCTCTGCAGACGTTTTCCAGGCCAAGCTGCTACAGATAGAAGCTGTGGATCTGGGAAGGAAGGTGGGAGGTGCCACCATAGCCGGACATGTACAAGGGCCAGATTTCACTGGGAAAGGTTCATTTTATAAAATGAACACTTGAGGCACATTAATCAAGGGAGGGGCATCGATCCAACAGCTAAGGCATTATAGTAGAAAAAACAAGAAATACGTTAAGAAGCTGAATGGGCCTCCTTTTCCCGCTAGTGCCAGCCCTAGCCTGTGATAGCACCAATCACTTCTGTAAGCCCATCAAACTTTTGGCAAACACCTGTTGCTATGGTTTGGATCAATGTTCCCCAAAGGTTTTGTTTTGAAGGCTTGGTACCAGCCCATGGCTTTATGGAGAGAGTTAGAACATTTAAGGAGTTGGGCCTAGAGGGAGGACTTCAGTCACTGAGGACAGACTTTTGAAGGGTAAATGGAATCCCCACCCTCTCTGTTTTTTGATTCCTGGCTGCTCTGAGGTGAGCATTTTCATGAGACCTTGTGCTGCCATAGACTTAAAAGTGTGGGAGCCAGAGCAGCGCCATCACTGGGAGGAACAGCAGCGGGTGGAGCTGCGGAGCTCCCCGGGCGTCTCAACCCCCGCAGCTTCCGCACACGCTACCCTTGCCATCAAGATGCCCAAGAGGAAGGTCAGCTTGGCAGGCGGCCGAAGGGGTGGTGAAGGAGGAGCCCAAAAGGAGATGGGGGGGGGGGATGTCAGCTAAACCTGTTCCAGCTAAAGTGGAAACGAAGCCAAAAAAGGCAGCGGGAAAGAATAAATCTTTGCACAGAAAAGTACAAGCAAAAGGGAAAAGGGGAGCCAAGGGAAAACAGGCTGAAGGGTCTAGGGGTTCTATCCCTGGGCCCGCCTTGCCGGCACCATCCCAGGGCATGCTGAGACAGCTGTTGAGACTGGGCGTAGCAGCACACTCTTGTAATCCCAGCTCTTGGGAGGCTGTGAACAGGTGGATCACTGAGTCTGATCTAGTAGTGAAACCTTGAACACCCTGTAGATCCTTCCCTTAAAAAAAAAAAAAGAAAAAGAAGTACTAACTAAACCAGGTCTGGGTGGAAGAGCTGAGGATACAGCAGTGACCAAAACAGACAAATTCCTACCTGGGGTGCTCATGTTTGGATAGAGGGAAGACTGTCCAAAAACCTTAAACAGACAACAAATGAACACTGAGTGTGTCCGGTGGGTGTAAGTGAGAGAGGAAAACAGAGCAGGAAAGGAGAGAGCATGGCATGGGAGGGCTGCCGTTGTAAGCAGCATGGTCATTGCCAGGTGACAGGTGGACAGACTGAAGGGATGAGGGGCGGGGCCATGCCCATGGATCAGGAGAGCTGCTAGGTAGGAAAGTGTGACAGAGGCCCCACAGCTGTACCAGGCCAGAGGAACACTGGATGGAGGGCCGCAGCAGCATGCAAGCAGTGGCTATGGACGCAGGAAGGCGATGGGCTGGTCACAGAGGTCCTCCCCTCGCTCCTCAGGGAGACACAAGGTCCATGGGGGTCATGAAATGTGTTACAAAGCACACTTAACTTATGGCTGCTTCCCTCAGAAGAGACTGTACAGAAACTGAGGTGAAGCAGGTGACCTTGTAGGCACTTCTAGGCATTCTGCAGGTAAGCAGTTAGAGATAGGTGGATTAGAGGGGGGTAAGACGAAGGTGAATCATGGTGCTTCTGGCTGCCTCCCATCCGCAGGAGCCATAGAGAAGCCCGGAGTTCTGGTTTCTTTTCTTTTCTTTCTCTTCCCCTTCCTCCCTTTTGAGATGCTTGAGTTGAATCCAGGCCACATCCCCAGCCTTCAACATTTATTTTATTTTTAAATTTTAATAGAGAGTCTCGCTAAGTCGCTAAGTTGCCCAGGCTGACTTTGACTGGGACCCCGCTGCCTCAGCCTCCCAAACTGCTGCGTTCACAGGTGTGGGCCAGCACTGATTTCTTTTCAACAGCTACACTAGAGGGATGGAACAGGCTACAAAGAGTCTGGTCTTTTCTTTTAGAGGATCCTTGAATAGCCTGTGCAGGGTCAGTATGACAACCCTAAGCTGTGGTTCAACTTGGAGCTACAGTTCGCAAGATGTGAGACTCCACAAGCAATTTTTCATTAGCTGCTCAAGCACCAAAAAGACCAGCAAAACCAGCAGCCAGGTAGATGAGCAGCTCTGTATAGTGGCGCCATCCAGCGGTGAGAATAAATGGAAAAGCATGAAAATCATTTTTTTTTTTTTTCTCCAAAATCGAGGCTGATGAACAATGCTAGCATACACATTGGTGGGCATGCAGACTCGTACAACCACTATGGAAATCAGTGTGAAGATTCCTTCAGAAGCTAGGATTGGGGCTGGCCAAATAGCTCAGTGGATTAAAGCACCCGGCAGCAGGCGCAGCGGCTGGGTGTTTGATCCTGGGCCTGCCGTGCCAGCTCTGCCCCTAGGGCGCGCTGAGGGACAATTAAGACTGGGCATGGTGAGTGCTTGTAATCCCAGCTCTTGGGAGGCTGTAAATAGGCGGATCACTACGAGTCCGATCTAGTAGTGAGACCCTGAACACCCTGTAGACCCTACCCAAAAATACAGAAAAAAAAAAAAGCCTACAGTTGGAGATCCTGTTCAAGCCAGCTATTCTCCTCCTGAGTATTCTTCCAGAAGAACTGAAAACCTCATACCACAGTGATATATGTGAGCCTATGTTTATGGCAGCGCAATTTATCATAGCTAAACCCTGGAAACAGCCCAAATGCCCATCAACTGAAGAATGGATAAAGAAGATGTAGTATTTTTAATAATGGAGTATTATTCAGCTATAAAACAAGATAAATTTCAGCCTTTTGTCTGCATATGAATGCAAATAGAGAACATACTCTGTTTGTTTGTTTGTTTGTTTTATGGCTGGCTCAGCCTGCCCTGGTGGTGGGGCTGGCGCAGCATGTGGTGCCGGGGATTGAACCGCAGTCCCTGCAGTTGCCTCAGATCTCCTAAGCAGGCACTTTAGACCACTGAACCATCTTGCCGGCCCTAGAGAACATACTCTGAAGTGAAATAAATCAGACTTGCATGTGCAAACATCATATTGTCTCCTTAGTGTGAGAACATGAAAGAGAAAAATGGAATCCGATGTGAACAATAGATACTGGGGAAAGGGACTGAATTTATTCAAAAGGAAAGAGTTACTGAGTTGAAGAGAACAACAGGAAACAGTGTGGGGGAAAGAGATTTAATTATGTATGTAAGCAGGATGGTTTGGGCAACTGTACTGTGCATTTCTGCAGGTCTATGGAAAGGAGCAGATAAATGCTTTTTAAAAAATGTGTTTAGTACAGCGTCTGTAGGGTCTCACTCACTCCACAGTTGCAACTCATAGTGATCCTCTTGTTTTTCAGCCTCCCAAGGGCTGAGACTATAGGCACATGCCACCACGCCCACCCTCAATCATATTTCAGGAAGCCCCAGGGGCGGGGGTGGCACAGCGCACCAGGGATTGAACCCCAGTCCCTGAGCCTACCTAAGCAAGTGCTTTAATCTGCTGAGGTATCTGGCCAGCCATAGGAGCAGATAATAATTTGTTTTGTCTCCTTTTTAAATTGTTTGTACCTTTTCTCTTCTTTTATTTTATGTATGTATGTATGGATGGATGTATGGATGGAGGTATGTATGGATGTATGTTATGCTATGTTATAGCCAGCTCAGCCTGCCCTACGGGTGGGGCTGGCACAGCATGTGGTGCTGGGGATCAAACTGTGGTCCCTGTGGTTGCCTAAGCTTGCCTAAGCAGGTGCTCTAGATCACTGAGCTATCTTGCTGGTCCCCTTTTCTCTTTTTAATTTCTTTCTTCTTCCAATTTTACATGCATATATCTGGTAATATGAATAACTGGTTGGAAGACAACATGAGATATATTATAACAAACACTATGAAATTCATATTACTTTGTTAAATAAAATTCTGTATCACTTGTATTTGTTTGTTTTAGTTCTAATTTGTACTCAAAAAAAAAAAAAAGAGTGCTGGCAAGATGATTCAGCAGTCTAAAGCACCTGCTCAGGAAAAGTTAGGAACTGGAAGGATAGCAGTTCGATCCCTGGCACCACATGCTGTGCCAGCCCCAGCCCCAGGGCAAGCTGAGCCAGCCATAATACTAAAATAAATTAAAAAAGAAAAAGAAAAAAAGAACTATGAAAGTTTCTTTACCCTACAATATGTCCAAACTAAAGGATAGGGTTTTGTAAGTTTCTTGTGTTTGCAAGGTTTCTAAGTATGTGGCACCTAGCTGCTAATTAAATTTCTGACATTTCCTCTATTTCCATAAACTGAAAAGGGCTCCATTGTGAGGGGAGGGTAAAACCCACTCCAGGAAGGCTTCCTGTATCAACCAAACCCAGCTGCCTGCTAAATTCGCCTCTGAATTGGGTGACCAGCTCCCTGTGGGATTTCCCTGGCCAGAGCATCGAAAGTCACAAGTTCTAGAGACCCCAGTACTCCCAGGCAAACCAAGACAGTTGGTCACTCTGACCTCCAGCCAATCCTTGTGCTAAAAGCCTTAAGACAGCTACATCTTAGAGAAACAGGTTTAAAAATCTCACTGATGTTTGAACAACAAAAAGGAACTCAAGTTAATTTTATGGCCCTGGAACATATGTTTGAAACTATGGCAGACATTTTTCAAAGCAATTTTGTCATATATTTATTTTAAAAATGAAAACAAAAAATATTATCCTCTACTTGTTGCCCAAAATAACAGCAAAGGAATCTCAGTCTGCAAATGGCCCGGTTTCTTTCTTTCTTTCTTTTTTTTTTTTTTAAGTTTATTTTATTTTCTTAAACCACATTACATATTTGTTTGTGTTATAGCCGGCTCAGCCTTCCCTGGGGGGCGGGGGGTGGTGCAGCATGTGGTGCCTGGGATCGAGCCTCGGTCCCTGCGGTGGCCTAAACTTCCTGAAGCATGCGCTTTAGAGGGCTAAGCCATCTCACCAGCTCTTGCCTAGGTTTCTTTGTGAAAAATTTAACACTTGAATGTTGCCCTCTATAGTAAAAACAAGACAGCTTGTGGGGACTCTATCAGGAATTTGCTGTTGTCATTTCCTGTGGCCCAGCTGTGAATGAAGAATGAAAAAGGGAACTAACTTCTAGTTGAAATCATGCTTTGTTTAATATTTGGAGTATTTTTTTTTTTTTTCTGTTTATGGAACCGGGGTTTGAACTCATGACCTTGCCCTTGCCAGGCAGGCATTTGTGCCACAGAGCTATCTCCCCAGCCCCCATGCTTTGTTTAAATCCTGGATTATATAAAAAACTTTTTCACTGGAAGTCATTTGAATGAAACAAAAGATCATGTTGACACTACTGCCTTATAGCAAATGGACTCCCTAACCTAAAATTTTTACAAAGCTGTTTTGGAGTGAATGCCAAAGTAACACATGACATCACAATAAGTCTACTCATGTCATGGGAGAACTTGCTTTATGGAGCAAGAAGACACTGGGTTCTCTGTGGCTGGGCACCGTTTTTGGCTTTTATCACAAATAACTGATTGGCAAGACCTTCTATCCATCAGGAAGTGTGTGATGGAAGGAAGTAAACTTAATCTCTGTAGTGATTAAAAAATGCATTTTGAGATCACAGTGAGAAGATATATTTTACCCTGACTACCAACTGGAAATGAAAAAGTCAGGTAATGTTAAGTATTAGAGAAAATTTGGATCAGAAAGGTCCCAAGTACACTGCTGGTGGGAATAGAAATTGAAACAAATGCCTTGGAGACAGTTTGGCACTATCTTACAGAATTAAAATTGGTGGCATAAGCGCCTTCCTGGCAAGCACAAGATCCTGAGTTCTATCCCTGGTACCATGTACCGTGCTGCTGTGCTTGCCCTGGCACTGGGCATGGAGGCAAGTGCCTGTAATTGCAGTGCTGGGAAGGCTGAGACAGGAAGATCACTATGAGTTCAAGACCAGCCTGGAGACTATGAAAGTGAGCATAGGGCCAGCCCAAACTGTGTAGTGAGACCCTGTATAAAAAAGAAAAAGAAAAAGAACCCACACAGTCCAGCCAGCCAGCTGCATGGCTCTTAAGTGTGTTATGAGGCAGACATGTCTTTGTAGTGATATAGGGGAATGAAACTCCCGACCTGAAAGGTCCCCGGGACACGTTCCTGTTCTCTAAAGCCGAAGGATGAATTTTAGGAACAAACAGAGGTTAAGAGCAGGATATATTTACTGGGGAAAGAAAGCTTCTGTCAAGAGAGGGACAGAAAGGGGACCCAAGCAGGTTGCCCTAGGAAGCTGTCTCTTCCAGGGATTTTTGTAGAGTAAAACCATGAGGGTCTAAGCTGGAGAAAATGGAACTTGCTTAGGTGGGCATGAGGTGGGACAAAACTATGGTCAACCAATGAGATTATGAGCACCATTGCTCAGGTAAAATTGGTTAATCCAGGACTGAATGGGGAAGCGAGTCACATAGTAAGCAGGCTTGAATATGAAACAGGAGTTTATCCGGTAGCCGGTAGCAGTCAGATTAGTGACTCTTCCTGACTTCCTCAAGGCGATGGTCAGTCCTGGATGCTTACTGTTAGGGAGGTCAGCCTTTGTTCCATCTTTGGTCTCTAGGTCTGTCCCCAGCAGGAGTGTCCATCTTTCTCACAATTGCAAGGTTTCTTGTCAATCCGTGCTGTCTCCTTGAGGGCCTGACCCCGTCTGACTGCCTAAAATTTTTCAGTCTAACTTAGCTGCCTACAACAGTAGGCCCAGAGCCTAAGGAAGGCTGCTCAGCTCACAGCAGCCAGGAAGCAGAATGGAAGCAGACCAGAGCCCGAGGGAGGGGCCTGGAGATGGTTCCCATGCTCACTTCATTTACATTTTAGCTTAGATTTATGATTGCATGTAATAGTTGTACATTAGTGGAATACAGTGTGATATTTGAATATATACATACAGTACACAGATAAAAATCAAGATAATTAGTATTTTGCTTTGTGGCCTTTGATTTTTTATTGTTTAAAATTTTATTTTAAAGAGTAAAAATAGCAGAAACAAAGATAGAAAAAGAGTAAAAAGCAAGAGTACATATAGTACAGAATTTCAAAACAAGAATAAAAATTCAACAATGGTTATATTACATTTTTTCATCATCAGATCTGTTTAGATTAATAGATATAGATATGTAAGATTGGCCAAATAATTAAACATTAACACTTCCAATCAATAAACCTTAGTTTTTTTAACTCTTCTAAATTTTTTTTTTTTTTTTTTTTGGTCTTTTTGAGACAGGGTCTCACTATGCATTTCAGGCTAGCCTTGAGCTCACTTTTGTAGCCAAGGCTGGTCTCGAACTCGCACTGATGCTCCTGCCTCAGCCTCCCAAGTGCTGGGATTATAGGTGTGTGCCACTACGCCCAGCTTTCTAAATGCTTTCTAAATGCATTTTGTATTTAAGTCACTCTTCTAAAAAAAATTATAGGGGTTGAGGATGCAAAAAACTCAAGGTCCTGAGTTTGATTCATGGTACCCCCCAAAATTTATTTATTTATTTATTTATTCTTTTGAGTTCTTATGTTAGGGATACTATATGATATTTGCAGATGTGGGTCTGGTTAATTTCACTTATGAGTATATGTTCAAGATATATCCAATTATATATGAAGTCTTCTAGTTTATCATTCTTTATAGCTGAGTAATATTTCATTTTATGAAAATACCACATCTTTTTCAACCATTCTTCATATGGTGGTCATTTTGGTTGTTTCCAAGATTTGGCTATCACAAATTGTACTGCTATGAAAGTAGGTACACATATGTCACTAGGATATGATGTTTTCAATCCTTCTGGGAAAGTTTCCAGTAGGGGGATAGCTGGATTGAATGGGATTTCTAGTTCTAGTTTTTTAAGAGCCTCCACACTGCTTTCCATAATGGTTGCACCAGTCTCTATTCCCATCAGCAGTGA
Source organism: Capromys pilorides (assembly GCA_004027915.1). Lineage (NCBI taxonomy): Eukaryota > Metazoa > Chordata > Mammalia > Rodentia > Capromyidae > Capromys > Capromys pilorides. The sequence continues at coordinate 21,755 of PVKN010005063.1, forward strand.
AGTGTTCCTTTTTCCCCACAGCCTCTCCAACATTTGTTGTTGGTTGATTTCTTTATAGTAGCCATTCTTTCTGGGGTGAGATGGTATCTAAGTGTTGTTTTAATTTGCATTTCAGGAATGGCTAGCAATGTGGAGCATTTCTTCATGCATTTGTAGGCTTCTTGAATTTCTTTCTCTGAGAAGTATGTGTTTATGTCAGATGCCCATTTCTGGATTGGATCTTTGAATTTTGGGACTCTAATGGTTTTTAGTTCTTTATAAATTCTAGATAGAATACCTTTGTCTGAATACTTATTAGTTAAAATCTTTTCGAAATTTGTGGCTTGTTTTTTCACTCTGTTAGTAATTTCTTTTGACGTGAAAAAACTTCTCAGCCGGAGGAGGTCCCAGTTGTTGCTTCTTTCAAGTGTTACACGTGCATTTTAATTTTTGTCCATGAACTCTTTGCCTACCCTGATGTCTTTAAGATTTCCTCTGACTTTCTCCTCTAGGAGGTTTAGTGTTTCTCTTTTAATATTTAGATCTTTAATCCATTTTGACTTTAGTTTAGTGCATGGTGATAGTTTGGGTCATGTTTTAGTTTTCGGCCTGTGGAAAGCCAGTTTTTCCAGCACCATTTGTTAAAGTGCTTATCTTTTTTCCAGTAAACATGTTTGGCCTCTTTGTCAAAAATAAGGTGGCTTGGGCCAGGCGTCGTGGCGCATGCCTGTAATCCCAGCACTTGGGAGGCTGAGGCAGGAGGATTGGAGCCAGTTCAAGACCAGCCTGGTCTACTAAAGTGAGCTCAAGGCCAGCCTGAATTGCATAGCGAGACCCTGCCTCAAAAAGACAAAAAAAAAAAAGTACTAATAAAAACAAGGTGACTGAGTGTGTTTGTATTTGCTTCTGCATCTTCTCGTCTATTTTTTTTTGCCAATACCATGCTGATTTTATCATGGTAGCTCTGTAGTATAACTTTAGTTCAGGAATTGTAATGCCTCCTGCCTTATCTTTGTTGCCTGCTTGGTGGCCTTTGATCTCTTCTTGTCCTATGACATTAGACTGGCTTCTTTACCTCTCCACACCTTAATTCTTTCATCTACACCGTGGAAGCTTAACTGGATTATTTACTCCAGCTCTTACATTCAGAGGCTACTGGTTTTCACTTAGTCTGATTGGTTTCTTTTTCTTTTTTAAGGTTTATAAAACCCACTTTTATTAATAAATTATAAGAAATATAAATATTCCAGCAACATAAACAGACACTTAGTAGTGTCCTGCTTTTCAAGTCTTTGAATACAACAGCAATATCAAATTTGAAACAAGGCAGTCAGAATGCTGTAGCCCAGTCACAGTGGGAAGCAGACTTCCTCCTCCCTGGAAAATCATTTTGAGAGGGTGGGCACAGCAAAGTTGGGGTAATTACAAGCACAGGAAGTCACGGCACAGTGGAAGCAACCCCTGCTAAGTTAAAGGAGCAGGGCCAACTAGCTAGACCCCCACATCCTTTCTTCTGGTTGAGTATACAGATATTTACTGACAAAGGAAAAAAGCAAAACCAAGTACACCCCCTTTATGAAAGAAAGAAAGAAAGAAAGAAAAGGGGTTGAGGAACAAGAACAGTGAAGTAAACAACTGAAGACCATGAGTGGGAAGTGGACTTACCTTTTTGAAATACTTGGCCTGAGGCATATGCTGAAGGAGGCTGACTTAATAATGATGGCTCGGAAGAGGGGAGGGGCACCACAGTTGCCTGGGGTCTGCCTCCCAGAACGTGACCGACTGGAGACTCCCACATTCGTTCTTAGTAAAACAAGCTTCTGGGCCACTGCCAACAGAGGTGAGTCTCTACATTTACACAAAGATTTCAGGAGGTGGGAGGGAACTAAGCTAGAAGGCCCCAGGCTACGTGAAGGCCCACAGACTCCCCTCCACAATGCGCAGAGTAGGAACACTTATCTGACCCTTTAACAGAGTGTTCCTGTCCCAAGCTCCCCAGTAAGAGGGTCAAGAAAAGGGGCTGTTCACAGGATGCCTAAGTACCTCCAAAATATTTTTTACACTGAAGATAGCAATGGGTAACACTAAAATTATGTTTGGAATATCTGTCATTCTTGTCTTTTAGATCTATGCTACTTCTAATGTAACTTCAGCTACTGCTATACTCTCTCTCAAATAAATGATTGGTTTACAAGAAAAAAACAAAGAAAGAAAGAAGAGAGAGAAAGAAAGAAAGAAGAAAGAAAGACAAAGAAAGTTCACTTGCAACAGCTGGTTTCTGGCAGGAGTTTTATATTGCTATAGTATAGATACAAAAGGCAGCCTTAGGCCGGTGAGATGGCTCAGCAGTCTAAAGCACCTCTGGCCCTCCTTCCTTCCTTCCTCCTTTGCATAGATCTTCCAGCCCTGAGGAAAGGCATTGGTTTGGCAGTTCAGCCTGCAATAGTCTGTCCTGTAATTCTCAGTTGCTTGGAGGGTGTCAGGAGAGGAGATGGACTAATTTGGGAAGAGTTCTATCTTTTAGTTTCTCCTGCACTATATACCCTGGGGCCATGGTTCTTTGTAAGTCAGTGAGTCAGGCAGTCAGCAGTCTATCTGATGCAGCCCTACCTTGGGAACCCAACTTGGAACAGGCATGTCCAGATTCTGTTGGTCTTTTTGCCCAGCTGCCGTCTAACCTGCCCCATAGCTCTTTCCAATCAATTCTATTTCCAGGCCCCATTTGGTGAGGCATTCCAGCTTCTGCTGGGTCTGTCAGGCTGATTAGAAAGGCACACTTTAGCAAAGTCCCCTCCTGGGGATGACACTGCTTTGGAGGAGAAAGGCTAAGAGGTCTGCAGCTGCCCAAGGCTGCACATAAATCTGTTCTACTTCATTCCTCAAAGATTGGGATCAGGTCAAGCAATTCATTATCTGCCTGTCATTGAACAAGGACTGCAAGGCACTACATTCTCCAGGTGGAAGATGTAAGAAGCAAGCAGTTGTCCCAGATGAGGGTTTTCCTCAGGTTCATCTCCAGCAGGCTGAGGTCATTGGAAAAGCAGCCATGGACTCATGAAACAGGCAGGCCTGGAACACCTCGTACTAGGCAGGCAAGCCTGTCACAGATCAGGCGTACTGGGTTAGGCTGGCAGTGAAGAGAACACATCTAGAGAGCGCCTCTCTGTCCCCCTCAGGAACTTATCCGTCCAAAGCTTCTTGAGCACTTAAGCCACTGGTAAGTGGTCTCCTCAATCCCTTGAGGCACTATGAAGTCAGCACTGCTGACTGGCTTAAAGGAACTGTGTGCAAAGGTTTCAGTGACCAGACAGCTCCTTCCTTGATCTTCCTCTCTCATTTATGGGAGTAGCAAGGTCTCAAGGATTTGATAAAACTGATTGTGGAGACACTGCAGCAGATCTGATGTAGCAGTGGTGTTGGTTCCTCCTTGTAGATGGCATGTTCAAGTGGCTGTCATGTTGGGCATGAAAATAGCAAAAGAAGGCCCAGAAAATGTTAATTTTGAGCAGCTTTTTAGGAAAAGACTTGGAGACCAGGCCTTTCTTGGCAAGCACCGGGGCATGTTCCCTCCTTGCCTGGGTGTTGATAGAGACTGTTTCACCTAATGATCTCAGGACCCTGAGCTGGCCAGGTGGGCGCACAGGTGGGCACACAAGCTGCGCAAGGCTGGGGGGCTTGGGTGGGGCCCACTGCTGCTCTGGAGTCTGAGTACCACTGCTCTTCATGTCTTTCCTTCTTATTTCTGCTCTAGGCCAGGAAGGAAGGTGACCTGCATGGAGACTGGGTGGCCCAGGCAGGGACTTCCTTTCCCTTGGCAGCTCTGGCTCTTGAGTTTGGGTTCAACAAGGAGAATCTAAAGCAAATACAGGCCAGGTGTGGTACTGCATGCGAGACCCTGTCTCAAAAAGACAAAAAGTAATAAAATAAATAAAGCAAATACAAGAGAATTTAAGACACTTCCCTTGATTTCTTAAACATACATTTGATTTATAGGCCCCAAAGAGCTATGGTAGTAATTCTCAAGTTCAACTTTTGTATCTTACTGCTAAAGATAATTGTGGTTCTGGTGTTATAATGTATGTTCATTCTATATTCCAAATTTCAGTATAAACTCCATAGGTAGTGGCCTTTTTACCCAGTCCAGTGCTTAGCAGGGCACTGATAACTATACACAGAGTTAATAGGAATAGTAATACTTAGTGTATTGAACAGACCTAAAAGAATGTCATTCTCTGACTTGAAGTTATTTTGTTATTCTTGCTGAAAATTTAAACATCATTATAATAGTATACTAATTCCTTACTGTGTATGTGAGGGCTTGCTGGAGTCTTATCTGAGGAAGATTGTACAGAGAAGCATGGACAGCTTGCAGCTTTTCTAAAATCACTGGACTTTGCCGCCCATGAAACTCGTGGCCTTCGGGTAATGTATTATTGAAGCTATAATGTAGTTGTAATGACTTTTATTTTATTCTTCATTTTTCCTTCATAAGACTAACCTCATTTTCAGCAGGAAACAAGCTTTTTTGTTTTGTTTTGTTTTGCTTTGCTTTTTTGAGACAGGGTCTATGTATTTCAGGTTGTCCTTGAACTCTCTGAAATCCTTCTGCCTCAGCCTCCTGAGAGCTGGGATTACAGGCATGGGCCACCATGCCCAGCAGGAAACAAGGTTTCATTACGTGCTTCTCCAATTTGCTTAGTCATAAATTATTCCACTGATTCTCTTTTAGTTCAGTAGACTAAAGTTTCGGGTTTGCCTCCATCCCAATCACCTAGAGTGTACATGTCCACATTTCCAAATGAATCGTGAATCACAGCCTTGGAAAAGATGGCCCTAGAATGTGCATGTTGACTAATTCCAGCTGGTAAGAGGTCTTCTTTAGAAGATTTGAGCGCCAGTGCAGATGTCTGTTTGACCAGTAGATAAGATAGATGTATTAGCTACTCTTCTCTCATTGCTGAGACAAATACCTGACACCCAAAGTTAAAGGGGGAAAAGGCAGGTTATAGAGGTTTCAGTCCACAATCAGCTGGCATGGCAGACAGTCAGACAGGCATTGGGGAGGAGAAATGGTTCACAATGGGCAGAAGGTAGCAAAGCAAGCAAGAGATAATTACAGCTCTTTCTACCTCTTACATGCTCTCCAGGCTACTTAGGGTTAGTATTGCTCACACCCTTAATCCTAGGGCTCTTGATCTTAGCATTGCACCATCAGTGAGTTCCAGTGGCATACACTGTAGATCCAGCCACCTCTGAAAAAACTCCATCATGAGGCTTTGGGGGGACATCTAAGCACAAGCAGCTGTAACATCCCAAACCTGCCCCCCAAATACTCATACATGCCCTTTTATGCAAAAGGCATTTATCATCATTAAAAGTTGCCAAGTCCTGGTGGGGCTGGGGAGATAGCTCCATGGCACAAGTGCCTGCTTGGAAAGTACAAGGTTGTGAGTTTGAACCCCGGTCCCACAAAAAAAAAAAAAGTTGCCAAGTCCTGACAGTTTCAGCATTATTGAAAAGTCCAAGACTAAAGTCTCTTCTGAGATTTAAGGCCAAGTATTAGCTACAAGCCTCTGTACAAATTAAAAGAAAGCTAGACATTTCCAACATTTAGTGTATTAAGAGCCACATTTATATTCCAAAAGTTGGCCGGTGAGATGGCTTAGCGGTCTAATGTGCCTGCTTAGGCAAGCTTAGGCAACCAAAGACCAAGGTTTGATCCCTGGTACCACATGCTGCACCAGCCCCACCCCCAGGGCAGGGTGAGTCAGCCATAACATAAAGTTTTTTTTTTTTTTTTACGGTTACAAATGGGGATAGCAAGGAATAGGAACAAAACAAAACCAAAACCCAGGAGGCCAAACGTTATACACTTACAGTTCCACTTCCAGCCTCCTCAGCAATCTGTGGCAAGTTGTGAACTTCAAAAGGATTGGGTGGCTCCACTCCTACAGCACTTTTGGGGTTTGTAGCTTCCCTGGCTGCTGTCTTTGGCTGGCCTTGCTCACTCCTTGACACTTCCTTGGGTGATCCACGTTCCTATCTTCTCCAGCCTCCTGAGGTCTCCACTGTACCTCTGGCCTCACACTCACAGCTTCATTTACTGCCCACTTGGGGGCACACGCCTGGCCATTCATGCCTTCTTGTGAAATCTCCATGGAAACCTTCATGATACCACAATGCTTACGGTCTGCATGCGCCTACAACCAGCACCATGTGGATGATGCCAAGGCCTGCTGACAGCTGGAGCAGTAGCTAGGCTTTCCTCTCCTGTGGTTGTTGGAGTCCAGTGCCTAGGAATCAGTTCTTCAGGAAAATTCCCCTACGCCACTGTCATTCTGGAACATGGTGCTCTGAGGCTGTCTTCTCAAAGCAGTCTTTCACTTTTGCAATTGTGAGGCTGTGACGAGTCCCTCCGCTTCTTGTGATGCCCTCAAGCAATCTTTTCTCTCCTCCTGTTCCTTCTCAGCAATCAAGATCTGTTCTATTTTTGCAGTCCATAGCATTACTGGAGCTTCTTTTCTGTCTAAACCCACAATGTTTTAGACTATTCTGCTGATATTCTGCTCTGGATTAGCATAGGTCTGGCTAAAAGCCCCCAACCTTTAATGTCAGTCTCACGCAGTCTCTAGACACAAGCAAAATGGAGACTGACTTTATGCCAAGGTCTAACCCACATTGTCTGGAATCCAACAACTACTGTACTCCTTCTTCCTAGCAGAATCCTTGTAAGCCCGATCTTCACGACAACTATTTAGATCACTGGACCATTGTGAAGGCTTACTACAATCTCCCGTCAAGTGCAGCTTAAGACATTTTAGGGTGACTTTTTAAAAATTTTTTATGGCCAGCTGAGCCTGCCATGGGGGTGGGGCTGGCGCAGCCTGTGGTGCCGGCACAGCATGTGGTGCTGGAGATCGAACCACAGTCCCTGCAGTTGCCTAAGCTTGCCTAAGTAGGTGCTTTAGATTGCTAAGCCATCTCACCAGCCCAGGACGACTTCTTCAGTTGCCACATACTGAGGTAGGCACATAGACAACTCCACTCTTGGTATCAAATTCTGGTTTTACTTTTCTCATTGCTGAAACAAAATACCTGATACCCACAAACAAGTTAAGAGAGGAAAGATTTATTTAGCTCAGTGTGTCCACGTTTCAGTCCTTCATTGGCTGGCTCCAACGCAGCATGGCATGACAGCCATCACAGAGATTTCCAAGAATTTGCACAATCTGCCCTTCTTTGCAAAGTCATTTACTAAAATGTCTCCCTTGTTGAACTGTGAACTCTCCCACACACTTTCTCTCCCAAGTCTTTGTTTTGTGTTCTGGCCTTTTCAATAAGAAAAAGACAACAAGGAGACATGCCTTTAAGCACAGAGGATATATTTTAATGCCACTAGTTGGCATTGTATCATAAGGAAGAGTTCTTCTGCCCATAAACGCTTTACAATTTTTAATTTCATTATTAATAGTATCATTAATAGTATTTATAGTGTAAGTGTAGATTCAGGGGTTAAAAAATTATTTCATGTGTTATAATCCACTCCTGAATTATATAACGCTCACATTATTTCAAATTTAAAAGAGCCAAAAAAGCTCTTTAAAGCTGGTGTATTTTCTGACACCTTGTCATCAGTTTTTGAGCTGTTGCTCACTTCCTGGCCATTCTACATTTGTCTTGTACTTCTCGGTCTCAGCCTTGGGATCAACTACTCCTGTAAATAGCTTGTTTGCTATTAAGGGAGAATGGAAGTTAGAAGCCATGACTTGGAATTTTTTGCTACTAGGATGTCTTTGTTTCTAAGGTCTGGTCTAAGGTCTGTAACATGCAGGAAACATGTTTTCATTTTTTTATCTTTTTTAGACAGGATCTCGCTATGCAGTTCAGACTGGCCTTAAGCTCACGTTTGTAATCCCGGCTGGGCTCAAATTTTCACTGATCCTCCTGCCTCAGCCTCTGGAAACATGTTTTTAAAAATAAAAAATCAATACTGATCTTATTTCAGTCCAACAGGCCAAGGATGTAGCTCAGTAGTAGATAGCATGGGCGAGACCCTAGTTTCCATTCTTAGGAATGGAAAGTACAATGCAAAGTACAACAAACACCCACCCCACCCCACCCCACCCACACCTGATCCATCTCCATAAGGGAAGGCATCCCACAATCGGATATCCATACAGACTCAGAGGTGGGGTGGGGTGCACAGCACTTACCCTGAGGCTTTAAGAAGTACCAGCAGGGCTGGCCTATAAACAGCTCAACTGATTAAAGCGCCTGCTTGGCCCAGGGGCCTGGGGTTCAATCCCGGCAGATCCCAGGGCCTGCCCCACCCCTGGGGTGCACTGAGATAGCAATTGAGACTGGGCAGGGTGGCACACGCCTGTAATCCCAGCTTTTGGGAGGCAGTAAACAGGCTGGATCACTAGGAGTCCAATCTAGTACTGAGACCCTGAATATCCTGTAGGCCCTTCCCTAAAATACAAATAAATAAGTAAATAAATAAGAAGTACCTACAGGTAGGAAAATCTGAAAAAGAAATACTACCAGGTTTAAGTTCTTTCAATTATTGCAAGATTTCATGTATTACTGCAATAACAAAAAGGGTATTTTAAGGCAAAAAAAAAAAAAAAGGTTGGGTGTGGTGCAAGCCTGTAAACCCAACACTTAGGCGGCTGAGGCAGGAGGAACGATGTGAATTCAAGACCAGCCGGGGCTACAAAAGTGAGTTCAAGGCCAGCCTGAATTGCATAGCGAGATCCTGTCTCAAAAAGACAAAAAAAAAAAAAAAAAAAAAAGCCCTGTATTGACTGTTCCTACTGCTGTCCCACCGCTACCTGCTTGGGCTCCCGTGAGGGACAGCGATGAGGACTGTACTTCTCTATGTTAAAGTAACTAACCAAGGATCAAAGCCAAAAAACGTAGGGCCAAAGGGTGGGACCAGGGCACGAACAACGCCCATGTAGGGTCCCCTCTTCTCCCCCACCCACGCGGAAGTCGGTGAAAATCGGTGAACAGCAGCTACGCAGCACCCGCTCACGAACCCTCCAGAGGTCTTCTGAGGACTCGCCGGCGCCGGCAGGAAGGGGCGGGACCTGGGGGAGTGGTCCGCCTGGATTGGTTGAGGAGCTGGAGCACGAGCCCGACAGCGCGCCCCGCCCGCGCGCCGCACGCCGCGTTCACGTGCCGCCGCACGCCCGCTGCGGCGTGCCTGGAGCGCCTCCCGTCCTGCCCTGCGGCGCCTGCGGCGTCTCGTGAGCGCGGCGTGCGAGCTGTCGGGCCCTCCCTCCTCCGTTTACGGTCTGCTGCTGTTTTCCTGGCGGAAGGTGTTTCCGAGAAACCTGGGAGCGCCTGGCTTTTGTAAATACGCCAGAGGCAGTGGGACCAACAGGTGTTCTGCTGATTCATGGAGTTGGCTGGGGCTTGGGTGCGCGCGCGAGACCCCAAGGAAAACAGTTACAGGGCTGCGCCGCCCACCGACTTGCGTTGGTGTGGTTGCGTCTACAAGTGCTTGGCAGAAGGATGTGGGAAACCTGCGGCTGGTGCTTGCGTTGTGCTGTGCAGTATCCGTCTGCTCGGATCTGTGGGAAGACAGCTTCTGAGGGTCGAGGGCCTGAGGGATCGAGGCCACACTGCCTCTTGGGTGCGAGGTTTTGAGCACCCCGAGACTGCCCCAGTCTCCCTGGTTTCCAGATCCCCCAGGAACCTAGAATGAATTGTGTCTGTGGCCCAACACAGCTCTTCAGTAAGTGGGCCAGAGATTAATTTGGGGCTTGGGAGGGTAGTTACGCAGGCGGTGAGTGGTGAGGAAGTCACAGGAGACATGGTGACAGCAACTGGGATATTTAACCCAGATGAAGCAGTCCTGAGGGGTATGTGACCTATGTCAGCAAGTATTCGAAAGATTCATGTGAACAAAGGTTGGATACAACTCATGCCAGCTCTGGAACAAAAGAGGGTTTTGTTTGTTTGCTTTAAGAGGAGATGGGTTTCAAGTCATTTACAGAGAAAGGGGTGTGAATGGACACTTGGCGTTCTTTCCAGGAGCCCAATGCCGC
>PVKN010005064.1:0-31781 GCA_004027915.1 Capromys pilorides
TAAAAAAAAAAAAAAAAAAATCAGAGATTTTAAAATATAAAATATGTATATAAGAAATAAATAAAATAAAAAAAAAGAGAGCACTCTACCACTGAGCTACACATCTCCAGGCCTTCTTAAACTTCATTTTGAAATAGGAATCTTGGCAGTGTGTGGTGGTACACACCTATAATCCTAGTACTTGGGGCAGGATTGCCAGAGGTCTGTGGGTTCGAGGGCAGACTAAACTACACAGCAAAACCTTGTCTCAAAAATCAAAACAACAACAAAAACATCACCCTAAAAAAGCAGGAGTCTTATTAAAAGTTCTCCAGGCTGGCCTTGAATTCATCCTCCTGCTTCTGCCTCCTGAGTAGCAGGATTACAGGTATGTGCCACCAACCCCAGCTGACAGTTTTGAAGGACTACAGATGTGTTTCACAGTGAAGACTGGAGGCCTTACACCTTGCCCTGGTAGCACTCCAGGTGTCACCTAGGTTGACACTCTGGCTGCAAACTGCCATGAGCACTGTCTGTCTGCCTGTGCATAAGTCAGTTTGGCTCAGTAAATTCCATGTTTTTCACCAGCAAAGTGGTTCCAGTAGCAGCATTTTCTATGGGAGGCCAACAGCGAACGCTAAAGTAACATGGGAGCACCCCTAGCAAAGTAGCAATGTGACAGCTCCGTCAGTCCTCACCAACATCCTTACAAGGATGCCGTGCTTGGTAACTCATCTTAGAATTACTGAGACACACCAATTTAAGCCTCTTAACTTCAATTATGCTTAAGAGGAAAGAACTAAACAAAGACTCACAAGATCCTTTTTTCCACTTCCCAGATTAAGCTGTGTTGAACCTATCTTTGTTTTGAGCTTACATGGCTGTTATGATACTTATTCATGCTTTTAAAAACACACAGAAATTCAATCAGTCCTGTTGGTAACAAACCCACTGTGTTCACTGCAAACCCATTCTTGCAATAACAGCCTTCATCCATGAGGGCAGAGCCTCACGCCTGATCATCTCTCAGGACTGGGTTCTCAACTTTGCTTTGAAGATTACGCTTCTGCCGCACGACCTTTGGGTGGTACATTTACATATAGCATTATCTAATTTTCCTATTTGCTGCTTTCACTTAATCGCTCCCAAACATCTTTGCAGGTTAGTATATGTGGGTCCTCATTTTTATCTGTTGCATAAGAAGATGCACCATGCAAGGTTTGTTTATACATGCCTTGCAGTTAAGCATTTATGCTGTCTCCATTTTTCCTATTGTGCAGCGGGGCTACAATACAGATCTCCTCTGTAGAACCAGGTATGATGGTGCACCTTGCCTGCAATCCCAGGGAGGCTGGAGAAAGAGGATTACTACAAGTTAGAGGCCAGGCTGTGCTATACAGGGAGCTCAAGGCCAGTCTGACATGCATAGGGAGACGCTGTCTCAAAAGGAGAAGAAACACAATTCCTCTGTATCTCTGTGCTTGAGGAGGTATCTGTTAGCTGTATTTCTAGAAGTCGATCTACCAAGTCAGATAATTGTGACAAACACCACCGACATTCCTCACCTGCTAACACTGCAGTGTGTCCATTTCCTTCCAGGGTATCACCTGTCACTCTAGTGTTTTCTAATCTAATAGGGGAAAAAAATCACAGCACTTTATGTTGCACTTCTTTGACTAAAGTAAGGTCAGGCATGATTATGTCTCTTGGAAGCCTGGCTTTTATCCTCTCTGAATTGGCCACTCAAACGCCAGCCACTCAATTTCCGTTGGGTAGGAGGCTGCATTTTTCTTATTAAACTACAGAGCTCTCTTCATACAGGAGGGATGTTTCCCTTCTATCTGTTTCACACACTGCAGATCTCTTTGTCCACTCTGCAGCCTACCTTCTCAGTTGGTTTATGGAATCTTTTGCCATTCTGGGTTTTAAATATTTCATGCAGTGTGTTCATTTCTCCCTCATGCCTTGTGATTTGTTGTCTGCTTTAGAAAGTCCTTCTTATTTTTCTGGGCCCATTGCTATGTTCTCCATCCACCCCCAGAGACAGCTGGCAATGGATGCTCACACCGAGCCCAGCCCAGTCCCTTTGCCAGCACCTTGGCTTCCTTATCTGTCACCACAATGTAATAATGTCCACAGCTGAGAAATATTACACTGTGCCAGACAGCACAGAGAACGGAAGTCTGAGGGGGCAAGAGGGCTGGAGGGAAGCAGAGGAAGTGGGTGGGAGTCAGCAGAGCTGAACTGTGGAGAAAGCTAGATGCAGAGGAAGAGGGATTGCATGACTTTGAACTGAACACCTAAAAGCCATGCTAGCTGATATTCTGAGCAGGATTTTTTAAAGCGAATAGCATCTTGGAAAAAAATTCTATTTGATTTTTTCAAAACCTATTTCATTCACTGTTACATGTTGCACAGTGCCTACTCCTCACACCTGAGAAGCAATATAAAAACCTCTTGCCGGGCTCAAAATAAAAGAAATTGGAAAATCAGACTTCAGCTGAAAAGTATGTCTCCTCTTCAGTGAATTTTAATATATTCTAGGCCTCATAGATCAAATGCTTCAAATAAAAAAAAGCACACACACAAGAAAAGATGGACACTCTGGTTAGAGTGAGTCTGAGCTCTTTACATCTCTTTTGTGCATTTCTTAAATAAAAAAGACGAAAAGCCCACACAGCCACACACAGGGGAGGGGAGGGGGCACCTCACCAGCGCCAATTCTCGCTCCCCACAACAGCACAAAGGTCAGCAGGACATGAGTGAGGTTGTGGCAGTCATCAATCTATGGCGTGTGTACTGAAGCGGACTGTCTATCACTGAGAGCTCTGGGGGCCATCTGGGTCACTGCAGCCCACATCCCTGGAACAATGACCAGCGCCCCCCACCTGTCTGTTTCCACCGATTCAGGTATTCTACCAGCAGGTGAGAAAGCTGTCCCCTGCTTCTACAGCTACACACACTTCAGCCTTGTTCTGTTGCTTCCTCTCTGCACATCGGAGGTTCTCACCTCTGCTCCAGTCTCCCTGGAGTGCTCTCTTGAGACAACATGTAACCTCGAAAATACAGGGTCTGACTGGCTCAGGCACTGTGCCTTGGGGGCTGTTTTATTGGGTATCGATCTACAGCTCACTGTTCTTGGGTATGTTTCCTGTTTCTGCTCCAAAGTGGGAGATGCAAACGCTCAGCTTTCCTCAGCAGGAGCTTCGCATGAGTATGAAGGCAGGGCGAGGGAAATAAGCAGCTTTGCAGTGCTAGCTCCGCTTACAAGTACAGCACACTAAAGGAGCTCATGATAGGGGAAATGGAAGGTGAGAGACTATTTACAACAATTAAGTATATGTTATCTATTAATCAACATTATAAATCACTTTTTCTTTTTTTTTTTTTTTTGGTGGAACCCCCAGGGATCAAACTCTGTACCCTGCACTTGCCAGGCAGGCACTTGTGCCCCTGTTAATCACTTCTAAACAAAAAAGTTACTGTAGAAGCCAAGTATGGTTGTGCAGGCTTGTAATTCCAGCACTCAGAAGACTGTGAATTTGAGATCAGCCTGGGCTACACAGTGAGCACAACGCCAGCCTGAACTGTATAGCAAGACCCTGTCTCAAAAACAGAAAGAAATTATTGTAGAGATATAAGAACTCAAGAAGCTACTGATGAGGGCCACCCCTTGGGTAAACTCGAGCTACCCCCACATTAGAGCAAATGACTAAGAGTTGAAACTCCGAATGCATCTGAGCCCTAGAGAAGCAGAGCTGGGTCTTTAAAGTCTGCTCAGCAGTTAAGAAAAACTTAAGTTTTTTTATTACTGATCTGTCATCACCCCTTTGTTCCACTGACAAATGTCACCCATAGGCCAAATAGTACAATCTCTGCGCAGACATCAGGTTTTCAGTGGTTTCTCTATCTGTCCCATGCACCCTTGGGACTCAGTTTAGGCACAGGCTCTTGGCGTGAATTTCAAGCCTCCACATCGAAACACATGTTCATGTTCCTACCAGTTATTTGCACTGGTAACCACATGAGCGACTGCTGTTGGAAACATCAGGCTCGTCCAGGCACATTACAGAGCGAATCCTTTCTGTTGTATTATGCCCACCTTGAAGACCAGACCCTTGGGCAAGGTGCCTGTGAGGACAGCTGGCCCCATGGGGGAGGACTGGACACCAAAGCCACGGAAAGGAGGTGGCTGGGCTGGGAACCCGTGAGACGCCTCCTAGCCAGGCTGCCTGGAAGCTGGGCGTGGCTGTGCTCGGGCTCTCTCCTTCCTGTTCTCCTTATTTTATGAAGTTGTTTTGGTTGCTGTTGTTGGGTGTGCAACCCTCTGCTTAGAGAACCCGCTTTCCAATCTTTTGGATCTATACCCTTGGTGGTTGTACTATTGTTTGGTTTCATTTTGCATTTTTTGGACAGGGTTTTACTATGCAGTTCAGGCTGGCCTTGAACTCACTTAGTAGCCCACGTGAGCCTCAAACTGACAGCAATCCTCCTGCTTCAGCCTCCCAAGTGCTGGGATTACAGGCATGTACCACCACGCCCGGCTACTGTTAAGTTTTTTAGCAGTCTACTGTTTTCCATAGTTGTTGTACCAACAAGCCCCCCACCCCCAACAGTGTGTAAGTCCTCCAATTCATATTATTTAGACTGTAAACCATATATGTATTTATCTACTCAATAAAATAAGCCAAAATGAAGTAAAATTTTTAAAGAAAAAATTCATGTAAGGAAATACTGAGCACGTAAGTGTTAAGAACAGATCCTTCTTTCTTTGGGTGCTCATTGGCTTCCTGCTATTAGCTAACTAAGAGACATAAATAACTAATTTCTTTGTTGCCTTGGTTGCCTGGAAGCACTGAACCAAATGCAGACCTCAGTTACTAAAGCTTCCATTTATTTAGACTTCTGGTAAACCCTCCCTGTAATCCTAGCCCTTTCTGGACTTTTGTTAATTTATCCTTGTTTCTGGCTTTCATAAACCCATTATAATGCTTTTGAGGCAAAAGCAATCAACAAAAAACCAGAAAGAATGATCATAAATACTTGATTTAGGAAGACAGGAACCTGGTGTGGTGTTGCACAACTGTAATATCAACACTCAGGAGGCTGAGGCAGGAGGATCCCTGTGTATTTGAGACCAGCTTGGTCTACAAAGTGAACTCAAGGCCAGCCTGAAATGCACAGTGAAACCCTGTCTCAAAAAGACTGGGTGGCCTGCTTAGGCAAGCTTAAGCAACTGCAGGGACCACCTTTCCATCCCCAGCACCACATGCTGTGCCAGCCCCACCCCGAGGGCAGGCTGAGCTGGCCATTACATAAATAACAAATAAAGTTTTTTTGTTTTTTGTTTTAAGACAAGAGAAACGATAATTTGTAAGTGCTACTATAAAGGCTTTCGTTCAATAGTCCTTCTAGGAATTTCTCCTACAGAAATATTTGCAAAAGTGTGTAGGCGACACCCACTTAAGACTCCCCTCTGTCCCTCTCAGAAGCTTTTTTCTTTTAATAAATACTTCTTCCTCTTAACCTCTATTGTTCCTAGAATTCAGTCTTCATTTGTGGAGGATAGAAACTCGGCCTAGCCAACATCCAGCAGGTTGGAAGTTGTATTTCCCTGTTATCTGGATTATTTAGATGTCTCTATCACCCCTCGATTGTGTACCCTACATCACTTCTGAGCACGTTAGTCTCTTTCCCGACCCCTGTGGGAGTTCCTCTCCCCCTTCCCATGGTCACCCAGCTGCGCCTGGCAGGATTCCTGTCCTATCCTTACTGGAGGCTGTAGGGCCTTCTCCCTGGAGACAGCTGCCCTCGTGTTTGCCTCCGTGTGGAACCTTCCAGCTGGTCCACCTCACTCTTCATGCTTTCCTGGCTGCAATCACAGTAGATAGTTACAGACAGGTCTTAAATCGTGTTTCTTGCCCTCACCCGTGGGAGTCTGTTGACTAACATTTCTCAGAACCCGGCACAGCACAACATCTTATCTCTTATATGCACATGGTATTTAGAAAACTAAATAAATGTAATCACATTTAAACTAAGATCAGAAGGCTCTAAGATCAGAGTAGGGCTTAACTAGGCCAGGGTGTGTGTGAGAGAGGGTTTTGGAGTTTTCTTCAGAAAGCCTCTGGGAAATTTTCAGGGCAGGAAAGGAATTAAGTGTTACAAGGATTGCTTTTGAAATCTGCTTGGCTCTGCTTTGGCAAAGCATAGGAAAATTCTTCTTTTTTAAAAAATAAAAGAACTAGGGCTGGCAAGATAGTTCAGTGGTCTAAAGCACCTGTTTAGGCAAGTTTAGGCAACCCTAGGGACTGTGGTTCAATCCCCGGCACCACACGCTGTGTCAGCTCCACCCCCAGGGTAGGCTGAGCCAGCCATAACATAAATAAATAAAGTTTAAAAAATAAAAAAAACTGTGTTTTTCTGATTTATTGCCATATTTAGTTATTAAGCTGGGATCATTAGAGATGTAGAAAAATAGGGTAGATAAAATCTCACTGGAATTAGATTTGGGGTGATTCTGGTGCATGCAGGTATTGGATAAGATGATTCGCCCCAGCCTGGATGCTCTGCCTCCCAGAAGTATATGAGAAGTATAGGGAATTAGAATGTGTGGGTTGCTGATAAGATCTGTTGCTTTTCTATTTTTTTAAAAAAGAAAATAAGAAAACAGTAAAAAAAAGAAAAACACATTAGAAACGATACAGAATTTCACTAAATAACATGGTGAAATAGTTATGAATTCATAGTATGAATCTGACAATGTTTGTTAATATTGCATATTGTTATCTTCAAATTATTTGTTCAGAGTACCAGATATAAGCATGCACAATTGGTTAAAAAAAGAAAAGCTATAAAAAATTTAAAAGGAGAGAAAAATCTTGACGCATTAACTGCTCCTTTCAACAGACCAGCAGAAATCAGCAGCACAATTATCCAAGCTCCCCTGTGTATCCGCTGTGTTTCCTTTCCTTTTCTCCTTTCACTCATCCCAGTTGTTCCCTCCCTCTGAACAGTTTCTTTCCCTTTCACAGTATTCATTCTACCTTTCAGATTTTATTTGCTTCTTCAGTTCTTACACTAGCAAGACAGTATGTTTACACATATGGGTCTAATTTACTTCACTTTTGAGTATGGTCTCTAGTTGCATCCATTTACCTATAAAGCCTCAAGTTTATGTTTTATTATATTTATTTTTTTGTGGGACCAGGGTTCGAACTCACGACCTTGCACTTTCCAGGCAGGCACTTGTGCCACAGGGCTATCAAGTTTATTTTTTTATAGTTGGGTAATACTCCACTGTATTAAAAAAAAAAAAAAAGTCTTTTTTTTTTTGTCTTTTTTGAGACAGGGTCTTGCTATGCAGTTCAGGCTGGCCTTGAGCTCACTTCTGTAGCCCAGGCTGGTCTCAAACTCACGTGGATCCTCCTGCCTCAGCTTCCCAAGTGCTGGGATTATAGGCATGCACCACCATGCCTGGCACCATGTCTTTTTTATTCATTCCTCAGGTGATAAACATTTGGATTGTTTCCAACATTTAGCTATGACAAATTGTACTGTTATAAACATGGGTGCACATATATCACTGAGGTATGGTGTTCTTTGTTCCTCTGGAAAAATATCCAAGAGGGGAATAGCTAGGCTGAATAGGACCACTAATTCTAGTTTTCTGAGAACTCTCCACACTGATTTCCATGGTGGTTGTACCAGTCTACACTCCCACCAACAGTGAACAGTTCCTTTTTCCCCACAGCCCCTCCAGCATTTTAGATTGGCTAATTTCTTGATGACAGCCATTCTTTTGGGGGTGAGTTGGAATCTCAATGTTGTTTTAATTTCCATCTCTTGAATGACCAATCATGTTGAACAGTTTTTCATATATTTATGAATATTTCATATATTTACCATTTGTATTTCTTTATCTGAGAAGTGTGTATTCATCTCAGAATCCTATTTTTGGATTTGTCTTTGAATTTTAGGAGCCTGATTTTTAAAAATTCTTTGTATGCTCTAGATAGAAGTCCTCTGTCTAAGAGACAGTTAGCTAAAATATTTGCCAAATTGTGAGTTTTCTTTTTATTCTGTTGGTGATTTCGTTTGATCTGCAGAAACTTTTCAAAAAGATCCCAGATTTTGATTCTTTGAAGTACTTTTTGTGCAGTTTGGGTTTTGTGCATGGACTCTCTACCCACTCCTATGTCTTCAAGATTTCTACCTACTCTCCTCCAGGAGACTGTGTTTCTGTTTTAATATTTAGATCTTTGATCCATTTTTTTAAATGCATTTGGTACAGGGTCTCGGTGCCGGGGATCAAATCATGGTCCCTGTGCTTGCCTAAGCAGGCACTTGGTCTGCTGAGCTATCTCACCAGCCCTCTTGATTCATTTTGACTTTAGTACATGGTGATGCTTTTGTATTACAAATCACTTTAAAGTGCATTGTGTCCCCCCACTGGCCCCCGCTTGTTTTTTGCTGTCTTCTGTTGCCATGAACTTTGCCACTGTGCCATGCCACCCCACCTTGGAGCCAGCTGACTATGGACTGAAATCTCCATGAACTGCAGAGCTAAATAAATCTTTCCTTCCTTTTTTTGAAGTGTATTATGGCTGGGCATCGTGGTACATGCCTGCACAATTCCAGCACACTGGATGTTCAAGCACAAGGGTAACCATGAGTTAGTTCAAGGGTAGTGCAGGCTACATAGTGAATTTAAGGCCAGTTTGTATTACTTAATGAGACTCTGTCTCAAAAAAAAAAAAAAAAAAAAAGCATTGTTTTGATTTCCAATATTTTTATGGCCTTTTGTTAGTAAAGTTGTTAGGTAAATTTAGGGATAGTAACCAGCAAAGAAATCATCTACTAATCATAAATTTTAGGGTTTTAAAATTTTGTGTGTATTTAGTATAGGGTCTATAGGGTCTCACTATACAGATTGGACTCATAGCGATCCTCCTGTTTTCAGCCTCCCGAGCACTGGGACTACAGCCATGTGCCGCAACACCCAGTCTCAGCCTGTCTCAGCGCACCAAGGATAGAACCCCAGTCCCTGCATCTGCCTCAACAGGTACTTTAATCCACTGAGCTATCAGGTGGCCCTTAATCATAAAATTTTAAAGGCTAGTATTTTGGCATGCAGATATGAAAAAAAAAAAAACAACCTTCAAGTCAATTGTGATTGAAAGGCAACTTTTATTCAAGTATTTCACACCTTTTATCATCTCCAAATCTAAAAGGTAAAGTGGTCATAAAAGAATGCAGATCTTAAGGCAAATTAGGCCTGAATTTAAATCCATCATTTCTTGTGAAGTCATTGATTTTATAGTTTTTTTGGTACCAGGAATTAGACTCACAATATTGCACTTGCTAGGCAAGCGCTGTGCCATGGGGATGTAGCTCATTTGAGAGGCCTGGGTTCAATCCCCTTAAAAAGACAAAAAGAGAACAGAGGTGTATTTGGCTCCTGGTTCATGGAACTGGGAAGTCCAAGAGCATCATTCTGGGATTAGATACAGTCTCTCCTACATTACCAGAGCACGATAACAGGCCAGCAGATGCGCTAGCTCATGCCCCTACTTTCTTCAGTACGAGGAACTGAGTCCAGGATCTTCACATTCAGCTGCATCCCCAGCCCTCTTTTATTTTTAGACAAATTCTCCCTAGGTCCCAGGCTGGCCATATAGCTCAGCAGGTTAAACTGCCTGTAAGCAGGTGCAGGGGCTGGAGGTTCAATCCCCAGGCCTGGCATGCCAGGCCCACCCCTGGGGCATGCTGAGATGGCAACTGAGATGGGTTGTGGCGGTGCATGCATGCCTGTAATCCCAGCTCTTGGGAAACAGGTGGGATCACTACAAGTCCAATCTAGTAGTGAGACCCTGAACACGCTGTAGACCCTTCCCTAAAAAAAGAAATTCTTCCTAGGTCCCTAAGTTGCCCAGGCTGGGCCTGAACTTGCTGTTCTTCTACCTTGGCCTCCCAGAGTTCTGGGGAGCACAAGCATGCATGTCTTCCTCTTGATGAAGCCACTGAGGCCACTGTGCCACCCTCAATGACATCATCGTATCCCTATGATCTCTACCAGGTCTCTTTCAAATACTATGAATATCCGGATTTAGTTTCTAACATGTCAATTTTGGAAGGATACAATCAAAATGTGGCAAAGCTTGACTTACTGAGCAGCAATAATGATCAGGTATAAAAGAATTATAGAGGGGCCTGCGAGATGGTTCAGTGGTCTGAAGTGCCTCCTCGGAGGGCTCAGGCGACTGCGGGGACTGCAGTTCGATCCCCGGCACCACATGCTGCGCCAGCGCCACCACCAGGGCAGGCTGAGCCAGCCACAAAATGAATAAATAAAGAAACAAACAAACACAACAAGCAAACAAATAAATAAATAAATAAAATTAAAATAAAAAAAAAAAGAATTATAGAGCATCAGTTCTCAAGCACTCTGCTCTGAGGACCTTTTCATACTCAAATTATTTTGGGTACTAAGGAGCTTTTGTCATTAAGGCTATGCCAGTATTTATCAGAAGCAAAAGTAAAATTAAGACATTTTCAATAATATTTATTAAAGTGTTAAATTACACTAATAAATTTACATGTTAGCATCAATTCCAGCCTTTTAGTGAAAGTTAACATAATTTAGTGAGAAGACTGACATTGTTTTACATTTTTACAAGCATGTTTCAATAACTGGCTCAACAGAGGACAGCTGGATTCTCATATCTGTCTCTGCATTCAATCTGTTGTGAGAGGCTGTTTTAGTGAAAGTATATGAAAGTCTGGCCTCACCCAGATATGTATTTGGAAAAGGGAAGATTAGTGTAATAATCTTTCCAGATTACTGTGGGTATACTTCTTTGATTGTTTACCCGCATGTGACAAGTGCTAGTTTCTCAACAGTAAGCTGCAAGGCTGGCTCTCAACCATATCAACAAAATTCATGTCCTGTTAAAATCCACTGGCTTATCTTCCACTCAGAATGAAACTTTCATGCCGGCATGACTTTGTAACATTATGTATCTGGTCTTTAAAAAATAGTTCCCCGAGTTAAACAGACCTAACTGAAACACATTTTTATCAACAATATTAAAAAATCTCATCAGTTGACATCATTCATTTCTTCACTAAAGTCTCTCAGTATTTAGAAGCTGCCTAAGTCCACTAGTTAACTGTATCTCTGAAAATTCTAATTTTTGCTTGAAAATGGAAACTTTATCCTTAGTCATAAATGCTGTTTTCCTTTTAGGGATAGAATCATTTTATTTATTTTTGAGACATTTTCTTTAAAAAAATCCCTAAATCTGAACGACTATAGCTTGCCTGTCACTGGTTATTTCAAGTAAAAACAGTGTCCCATGGGGAAAGATAAAAGTGAATTCAGCCTGTAATTCAAACAGTCTGAGTTAAACATTTGCACAATCCCCCTTCAGAGCAGTGCTCTACTTGGGAAAGCAGCAGAAATGCTTTGCATATACTTTCCATCCCAGGGCACAGATTCTCACAGAAAGGCCCTCCAGAGCTGAAATTTAATAAGCCCTGGCATCTGTGCCCCTTCACGGAGGCTATATGAAGCTGCTGTACTTCTGTTACTGGAGTGTGATAGTGAGGTGGCAGATTAGGGCACAGTGAAGAGGCTCAACAGCAGGGCCTTGCCTGTCAACCGCTGCAGCTGGCAAATCCCAGCAGAGCTTCTGACCAGCAGGCCTACTTCAGAAGGAGAGCATAAAAAAAGCTGAAGCCCTGGAGCCTCCACCCTACTGTCATCCTTGGTCTTATAATGACTGACTCTACATACAGGGCATATTCACTTCTACTTTTTCCCTTTTTATACTTCTTCTTATTCCTTCTCTTCCCCTTCCTCTTTCTCTTTTCTCTTATCTGAAACAGGGTCTCACTACATAGTACAGGCTGGTCTCAAATTCACTTATGTAATCCAGCCTGACTTTCAATTCACGACGATTGTCCTACCTCAGCCCGAGTGCTGGGTCACAGGTGTGAGCCACTATGCCAGGCTTATATCTCCTTTAACCTTAAATATTGAACTTTTAAGGGCTGGCAAGATAATTCAGCGGTCTAAAGCGCCTGCTTAGGCAAGCTTAGGCAACTGCAGGGACCGTGGTTTGATCCCCCACACCACATGTTGTGCCAGCCCCACCTCCAGGGCAGGCTGAGCTGGCCGTAACAGAAGGAAAGAAAATAAGTAAGTTTTTTTTTAAAAAAAACTGAACTTTTATATCCATCAGTTCTGCCACCCAGCACTTTGAACAGGACAGCAACGCCTAGGAAGGCCCACAGGCCACCATACTACCTGGTAGCGATAGTCCATGACACAGTGCCCACTAGGACAGTTTGGTGCGACCCCCTGGAGCTAAGGCACCAGCAACATCACCCACTTTTGCTTTGTGCAACATCAGTGCAAATGCCAACCTTGCAGGCTCTTAGTATAGTTATAAAAGTATCTCTGCTCTTGTGGGCCCCTGCCCTGGACTTCACAGACTAACAGCATCTTCCCGTAGCAGAGGAAGGTGATGCAGTGATGTTTACTGTGTACTTCATGTTTTTTTCTATTTTTGAATCCTTTACAGTGAGTATGTATTTATTTCTTAAGTAACTAAAAACACTAAAGAACAAGATTACATTTAAATTATAAGCAACGATTACAATATACTCAGAGTATAAAATGCCCCATAGAACTATTTTCACCTTGCAAATATGAAGAGATTAGATACATAAAGCAGAGGGCTTAAATTATTAAACAAAACAAACAACAACTTCCCCCAAAGAAATACCTCATTTCCCACAAGACCGAGAGAGGAAACCATGCTGACCCCTGATTCCCTGGACACCCCTTGGGTGGCTACAAGCGTGAGTCTCCACTACCACACTTCCTGTCTGGTGCATTTGCCTGTGAGCCTGATCTCTGACATGCAGAGAGAAGACTAGCTTGTGTTGCGTGTGATGGCACACACCTATAAGCCCAGCATTCCCGAAGACTGAGGCAGAAGATCCCAAGTCTGAGCCTGCCTGAACTTGGTGACTGGTGGCAGCCTTTCTCAAAATGGAAAAAGGGGTTGTAGATGTAGCTTGGTGTAAAGGCCTGGGACTCAATCCCCAGTAATAGGCATATGCACGCGCGTGTGCACGCACACACATACACACACACACACACACGCATACATACACACGCCCATACACACACACAAAGTGGCTGGGTGCTAAGCCAGACAGCTAAGGTGTCACTGAGCAGGGGGTGGGAGGCCCCTGAAATCATTCTCTGTAAGTAGCTGCCTGAAGCAGAGCCGTCCTTTTCTCTTGTGTGATAGGAAAGAAATCACTGTCCCTTCCTGGGCTCTATAAGCCAAGGAGGTTGGACCAGTGATCTTTAAAGTGACCTGGGCTCCAGAACTCTGTGACCGAGCTCCTTGCTGCTGGGACTTTGGGAACAGCAGGGGTTTTCATTTTCTGAACTAGAAATGACTCAACTCCCCCACACTCCCTACAGCTTGCCTTCATCCCCCTTCCCTTCCTCCTGACCTGTGTCTCCAAGAGGAAGATCAAACAAAGGGGTTGAAGAGGGTATGGAATGCTATGTTTGGTTAAAGTCCCAGGCTGGCTGTGATTACAGAGGTCCTGTGACTGGTAGGCAGACGCCATGGGAATACAGGGAGGGGTCCTAGTTCCTGCGAAGCAGTGCTCAGGGACAGCCCCTCCTCCATATGTGCATGCTCAATGCTTGCCACCATTGTGATTGCTAACGCCTGTCCTCATACCCCCCGCCCCATGTGCCCCACTGCCTGAGAGGTCTGCCTGCCTGCCTGTCTTCCTCCCTTCCTGCCTTCCTTCCTTTGGACAGAATCTAAGTCACCAACTTGTTATCCTCTTGCTTCAGTCTCCCAAGACGTAGGATTCTGCGCAATTGAAAGAAAAAAAAAAGCCTTCTCAAGATTATGGATAATTCCCCATTAAATGTTACCATAACACTCAGGAAGTCATCTAGTCTTTATTCTTCTCACTAGAACCAACAAGAGACTGGGCCTGGAGAAGTGCTGGGGTTACCTAAAGAACAGGAGAAGGAAAGCCTGTACTGGTACTTCTAGTCACTTAGTAACCTTGAAAGCTACTACAGGGGCCGGCAAGATGGTTCAGTGGTCTAAAGTGCCTGCTTAGAAAAGCTTAGGCAACCGCAGGGACTGTGATTCGATCCCCAGCACCACTTGCTGCACCAGCACCACCCCCAGCGCAGGCTGAGCCAGCCATAATACATAAAAAAGAAGAAGAAAGCAAGCTACTACACCTGGCTAGATCTCAAAAATAGGATTAAAAATACCTGCTTAGAGTAGCCACTAGGGAAGGTCTGGAATTCCAGGAATGCAAACACGATTTGTAGACTGCGAGTGTTTTGCCACTTCACCAGCCATCAGGGCCGAACATGATTACATTATTGATATTACATGAGCAATCAAGGGCTCACAGAGGCCGGCAGATGAGCTCAGGTGACCAGGGAGTCAATGACATTGACACCAGGCCCGCTGATGCTGCACAGCAGTGTGCCAACTTTCCTGCCCCTTCAAAGTCTCTCAGCGCAGGAGAGTAAGGGATGTTGTCTCCCACCCTGCAACCGCTCAGAGCAGGCCGGTCATTGCCCTGGGGGTGTCCTGTGCTGTGTGGGTGAGGTGACTGCCAGCCCAGGCTAGGCCCATCCAAGAACTATGCTGCTTTCTGGGTGTGTTGTACCTGCAGACAGCCTGGCTAGTAGTGGCTGCAGGAGGCCAACTGACAGGGTGAGAATGGCAGTGTAGGCCACCCTCTAGCAGACACCCGCCCCACCCATCTCTGTGAGGATCTCTACAGCCATGGAGACAGTCACCTCTAATGCCCACTTCTCTCTGAGTAAGGGCTTTCTCCAGCAGTAGGAGGCTGGGGCAGACCAGAAGTGTAAGGAGATGACCAGCCCAGGCATACATACACTGTAGCCAGTGAGGCGCAGCCATGGCGGACAGTTGGAGAATGTCACATTCTCTCCATAGTGCCTCAGGAGGTGCCCAGGAATAAGCCTGCTCATCCATGCCTCATTTTTATCAGTTTGTGCTCTCGCCTGTCTCATGTCCCTGCTCCTCAACCTGGGCTTTCTGGGATCACTTCTCAAATAAAAGCAACAGTCCCAAATCTTCACCTGGGTCAGCTCCGGGAGCTCCAAGGGCAGGCATTTACCTCCAGGTTCTCCAAGCAGAGAGAAGGGCTGCAATCCCATCTCACAAACCCATTCCATAGCTTTCACAGCCCACTCCCCACAAAGGCTCCCAGATGTAGCCCGACTGGTGAGGCCACAGGCACACCATGAACTTAGTGACATCTCCCTCCCAACACCTCCCATCTAGCTTGGTCATCCAATCAGCAATCTGAGAAGCAGCAAGGTCAAGGCAAAGTGACCTGTAGGAGGCAGCAGAGAGGCCCCAGAACCCACTCTTGGTTCACTCCTTCATCGACTCAGTTATCGCGGTTTGAGGGCTATCTAGGGGCAAGGCTCTTGCTGAGAGTGAACCTGCCCTGAAGAGCAAACGTAGAGGAAGGGCTCTCTGGGTGGGCGGCTCTGCCTGCTCAGAAGGTGGCCAAGCTCCTTCGCCATCAGGGCTGGACCAGCCCATCTCAGGCATTCCAGGCCTCAGCAACCAGCAGAATAAAGGGCCCCCACCCTCCTACAACAGAAACCAGAAGATCTGACTTGTCCCTGCTGGGACTCTAATGGGGTAGGAGTGTCAGTATCATGGCGCACAGTGAAATTTCTTTCCTTAAGAAAAACATATAATGGAAAGGAAACTGAAAACAAAACACAAAACTTGGCAATAAAATAGCTGACCCAGTTCTTCCCTGCAGAGAGTAAGACAATCCCTGGCTCTGTGCCCGGAGGCCCCTTCCCCATCCCATCCAGGCCACAGCCCCCAGGGCATGGCACCAGGAGGGCATCTGCCTTGCAGGCCTGTGCACGCACAGCCAGCACCTGTTGCACAGAATGTCCTGAGAAGATTAGAAGTGGGTGATGACACCCTTGGCATGGATGGGACGGCAGCAAGGAGCTGTCACTTCCACAGACTCCAAGCCAGGAGCTGAGGAAACGCTCTGCAGTCCTGGCCTGGTGCTGCCCCCTTCATGTCTCAGGGAAGACACAGATGCACCTGTGGGGTAGACACTGTGGGCCACCAAGAGGCTGGGCAGTGGACCTGAGGTCCAGGGTGCCAGGCTCATGCAGAGCCTCTGCCATCAGCTGCTCTGTGATCTGCCACGTTCCATAGGACACTTGGGCAGATGTCGGAGGAAGTTAAGCAGCTGGAACTCCTCGATGCAGACACTAAAAGCACGGTTGGTTTTGGACCTAGGGGTGCCTCTTGGACTCTGTGGTTTGCTGGTGGTATCTGCCTTCCTGCTGTCCTTGTGTGTTCCTCTAATCTGTACACACCTAGAAGAAAGTCGAGCTTCCAATTCAGCTTTGTGCTCAAAGCCCACTACTTTTACTGCTCTAGCACAGCACTTTTGGGGGAACCGCCCTCAGGCTTAAGCCTCCTCTCTGTGCTTCTTTCTCTCCAACACCCCCTGAGCAGACAACAGACTCGTTCAGCCTGAAGTTCTGTGGCTCCACTGTGTTCTCCATTTGGGTCTGGGGTACAATCTGAAGGAAGAGTGCTTACGACAGCCTAATGAACTGCGTGAATTTGGGCTGCACACTGAACCCCAGGGAGCCCTACTACCTGTGCCTCAACATCTACAGAAATTTCTCCCGGTCTAGGCCAACACTTTGAAATCAGGCTGCCAGCATGCTTGGGTTCTAGGGAGCACACTGCCAACTTCTTGCATCCCATCGTGGCAGAAAGAAGCGTGCTGGTCAGGCGTGGTGGCACACGCGTGTAATCCCAGCATTTGGGAGGCTGAGGCAAGAGAATCCCCTCAAGTGTGAGGCCAGCCTGGGCTATGTAGTAAGTTCAAGGCCACCATGAACTACATGGCAAGACCCTGTCTCAAAAAACATAAGCAGAGTACTATAACTTTCATTGTATAGATCTTTTACTTCCTTTTTTAGATTTACTGAAAGGAACAGTTAATGTTTAAAGGTTTTCGGTCAATTTTGCATGTCTATTTCTGGTAATCTGAACAACGAGTCTCAAGATAACAATATGCAACATGATAACCATTGCTGATTTCCTACCATCTTGTTTTGAAATTCTGTATCATTTTAGTGTTTTTAAAATTTTTATTCTCTTCAAAATAAAGAAAAAAACAAAAAAGAGGTGTGGGGGACCCTTTTATGAGGGCATAAATCCCACACACAAGGGTGGGGTCTCGTGAATGGGGCTCCACCCCAATGAACAGCAACCCCACCTTCATGATCTAATCATCTCAAAGGCCCCATACCCAGCAACACTGCACTGGGAGTTTAAGACTTCAATATACGAAAATTTTTCTTCCTCCCTCCCCACCCCCACCCCCAGTACTAGGGATTGAGTCCAGGGCCTACCCACTGCTACAACCCTACCAAGGCTTTCCAACTTTTTATTTTGATACAAGGTCTTGGTAAGTCATTCAATTGCCCAGCCTGGGCTCAGACTTGCAATCTTTCTACCTCTGCCTTTTGGAGTGCTAATACTAAGACCTGCACCATCACGCCTGCCTGAATGTTCAATTGTGAAGAGGTATAAGTCCATAACGATCTTTATGGGATTGTAATGCCATGTTTGCCTATAACAGGAAGCTATGCATTTAGCATCTCAGGGACACTAAACGAGGGGCCTACTGTGCTGACTTTCTTCTCCTCTGGCACAGGAGCTGTAGCACTGATACGAGGCTTCAGCACTGGCCTACAAAGAAAAGGGCTGTCTGTCCTTGGTGAATGCTTTCTAACCAGGTTAATGATAACACATCAGTATTTAGGGTGTGTGAAAAGATGACAGGGCCAACAGGACCAAGGGGCTCCACTTCTGGCGAACCCTAAAGAAACCTGAAGGCAGACAGAGGCAGGGAACTGGATTAGAACAGTCTGAATTTTAATCAAGGCTCCAACACCAGGTCCATGTTTCTCTAAATTTCTACCAAAGAACTCTTTATAGTTACAAGGAGAAATGTATACTGCCAAGAGGTCTAGATATGTGTGTGGAATTGGCTTTCTGCTAGTTGGAAATTTCTTAGAACAAGCTGTGTCTCATAAAAATTCCTGCAGATTCTTATAGTCTACGCCAAAAAAATGTACATATTTAATTTTAAATATAAAAAAACTAAAAAATATTAAAAAGCCATGTCTTTCCACCTACCATAAAATCTTCAACTTGGCTCTTCTAGGAGATGCAATGCTGAGCCTGCGGCTTTGCACTCTCCCTGTCCTCTTCCCCATACTCCCTTTCATGGTTGTGCACCCCCCAGTTGGAAAGCCAGGCTCTGGACATGGGGACATGATCCTGAGTGACCCTGATACCTCTCACAGCCCCTAACACCCACCCTGGCCTTTCATCTGCTGTTCATTCCACACCCATGGCACGAATAAAATGTGCGCCCCCCGCCCCTCAAATGAGCAAGACCCCATTTGCACCCCTAACCCATTCACACACATCTGAAAAGGAGTCATTATTCAGCAAAGTAAAGAGGTTTTAAATCCCTAGGTGGCCTGGATACCATATTGGCCAGGGATTTTAGATGGTAAATGACAGACACTGAGATGCACTTGGGTATCAAGTTAACAAGGAAATGTAAAGGGGGCCTGGATATTGTTCCTACTACCAGCAGATGTTGGCACTGTCCCTATGATGGTTGTTTTACCACTGTGTAAAATGGGAAAAAAAATGAAAAAACAAAAACAAAAACAAAAAACTGGCCCAGTGATTAAAATTTAGGGCTGGGGAGATAGCTCAGTAGATAAGCACTTGCCTGGCAAGTGCGAGGTCCTGAGTTCAATCCTCAGTTCCGAGAAAAAAAAAAAAAAAAAAAGGAAAAAAAATGAAATGCAAGAATGTGGGGACAATAAGGTCGATTATCAACCTGCTCGGATTATGAGTGGCTCAGCATATTGCTGAGTTACACCCCCAGCCTCTTATTTATTCTTTTATTTTTGAGACAGGGTCTTTCTAAGTTGTCCAGTCTGGTTTTGAGCTTGCAATCCTCCTACCTCAGCTTCCCAGAGTGCTAGGCTCCAGGGAGCTTCACTATGGAACGATGCAACAAGATGGCCCTCATGAGATGTAAATCCTTCAACCTTGAACTTCTCAGCCTCCACAACTGAAAGGAAAGAACTTCAGCTCTCTATAAATTACCCTAGTCTCTGGTACTTTGTTATGGCTGTACAAGAAAGAACAAGTCATAGACTACCTCTATGCAGGAATAAAAAGGCTCAGCCCGTTCTTGCCATCAACGCATGGCTCTGTAGAGCCACTCCAGCTCCAGGTTTTCCTGTGGGATTTTCTGAGGTATCTGTAGTAATGCCATCACAGCCTAATCCTATTTTCTTTATCCTGATCTACCTCAGAGTCTGTATCCCAGGCAACCAGTATTTAAATGAAAGGTCATTTAATTGCTCTATTTCTAGGCTCCTTATCTATACAACGTAGGTACTGAAGATCATGGGCTTGGAGTCAGGTCTAGATTAATCTTAGATCCACCACTCAGCAACTCTGTGTTTGGAAGTAATTTATTTGACCTGAGACCCAGGTGTCCATCCTGTAAAGTGGAAAGAATAGATACTTCTAACATCTCCTAGCCCACCTGCAATATCAACCCAGCTGTGAAGTACAGTTTCATGTGAGCTCTGACTCATTTTATGCTGGCAGTGACCCAACATCTGTTCTTTGTACTCCTTACTTTGTGGAGGATATTCCCAGACCACTAGACCTCTGTACACATCAGCAATGGGCCAGGGTCCTAAATCTAGATGGGATTTACTTACCATCTTCTGGAGTGAATATGTCATGCCAAGATCATTAGGTATTTGTCACTTCTTGCTCATTTGGTAACATTAGCATGATGTAACTGATATGGTGGGCTAATGTGATATTCTGTGGAGTGTCCAGATGGTTCAGGTGGGTCCCTTTGAACTAGATTATGATGGAAGGAAGGAGATTAAACATTGCCCAGATGCAAGATGTAATGTATTCTGTGGTATGCCCCATGTGACTATGAGCTATATTTTACCCTCCTTTTCGTCAGGTCAAAAAAGAACTCAAAGCTGGGCGCAGTGGTGCATGCCTGTAATCCCAGCACTCAGGAGGCTGAGGCAGGAGGATTGGTGTGAGTCTGAGACCAGCCTGGGCTACAAAAGGGAGCTTAAGGCCAGCCTGAACTGCATAGCGAGACCCCGTCTCAAAAAAGAAAAAGAAAAAGAAAAAAAGAAGTCAGTAAGAAATTGGTGTCATGTACCATCTATGGAAGGATGAATTCATCTTCTCCAGGAAAGATACTCTATCTAGCACAACAGCAACTACTGAGGCTACTGCTTGGTTAAGTCTATGGTAGTTATGCTTTTTTGTTTATTTGTGTGCTTGTGGAGACAGGGTCTCACTACGTAGCCCAGGCTGGCCTCAAACTCACGGTGATCCACTTAACTCACCCTCCTGAATACTGGGATTACAGGCATGTGCCACCATACCTCGCTGTGCTGTCATGCCCAGAGGTAGTTTACTGTTGTTACCTATGGTTATGTAATTTTTTAAGGGTCTATAATAGGGAATTAAGGGGGAATAGACAGACCCCTGTGGCAGTATTCTTGGTGACACTGATTTCTGCTATTTCTCCTTGGAACCAGAACACTCCTCCATGTGCTGCACTCTACTATCTCAGCCAAGGACAGGGAACACATCAGTTGGCCTTCCTAACTATATGAGCTCTTATTCTCCAGGTCAATGAATATATGCCAGGTTGTACCAACTCCCAAGCATCCTATTCTAACTAACTGTACACTCCAAGATCTGGACAGGACCTCAGAGGCCTGGGAGACCCAGCAAATGCACTGTGAGGTGCAGCTTAGTCCTGGTCACCATACTTCATCTCCCCTGGGAGGAGGAACCTAATGACACTTGGGGTCACCAGACAGTAGTGTCATTTCAGATTACGGCCAATACTCCCTCAAAGTTCTTGATAGTGCTCCTTTCTCATGTTCAGTTACCCAAGTAAGCACCCTGTATTCTTTGGAAAAAGGACTGGGGGAATGATTACTGAACAATTTTGATATTTCAAGTACGTCATCACATGGGTCTGTCTTCTTTAGTCAGTGGCTTAGGCCCAGGAATAAGGGAAGGAATCATGACATTTCACTGGGGGTGGTTGCTTTCAGCCCCGTGATCATCCAACCTTGATTTGATTGTCTAAATTAAGTGACACACTGTTGGCCAACCATCTATTTCCACCTAGGAGCACTGGGTTCTACTAACCCTCTCCACATCCTTCTGTGGCTCAGGCCTTCCAGCCTGCCCTTCTAATCTCAGTGCTCATTGCAACCGCATTCCCTGGGCCCTAAATCTGAAGCTCTGCTGCCTGGCCTCTATTATTTTGGGATCCTATCTTTTCCTTGGGTACCAGGGAGCTCAGTTCTGTGGCAGCATCACCCGCTGTCAGTGAACCTCATGCTGTCCCGCCCATCGACTGGTTCCTTACTGCTTCTTTGACTAGCATGTTCTCTAGGACATCCCACAGAGCAGAGAGGGATGGCACGTTATCTAGCCTTCTGCACTGTATGCTACAAACACTCTAGCTCGGTCCTGTGTCCCCTTCTCTGGCTTTTTGATCTCTTCCTATACTGTTTGTCATAGCAGTTTCATCACTCAGTATGGATCACTGCTTTTCCTAAGCTTTAAAAGCCACCTTCAGAATGTGTCAGCACCAGCTCCTGGGTTCCTTGCCAAGGTATTATATTCTGTCACAGGTGAAGACTCACATACTGATACCTACTTTTATTACCCGCTGTGGTTGGATATTGAGTGTTCCTTCCAAAGACCTGTATGTTTAAAGTTCAGTCCTAGGGAGGTGTTATTAGGAAGTGGTAGAATCCTTAAGAGGCGGGGCCTAGTGGGAGGTTTTCAGGTTGGGAGCATGATCTTGAAGGGTGAGTGGGACCCTGGTCTCCTCCTTGTCCTCTGTCTCTTACCTCACTATGATACAAGCAGTTTTATCTACCTGCCATGATGTACTCCTGCACCATAGACCCAAAACAATAGGACTAATCAGTCATGTACTGAGACCTCCAAAGACATGAGCCTAAATAAACCCTTTCTCTCCATAAGTTGAT
Organism: Capromys pilorides; assembly: GCA_004027915.1. Lineage (NCBI taxonomy): Eukaryota > Metazoa > Chordata > Mammalia > Rodentia > Capromyidae > Capromys > Capromys pilorides. The sequence goes on from PVKN010005064.1 coordinate 22,235, forward strand.
TATCTAGGGTTATTTTTTTATGGTGATAGGAAGTGGCTAGTACATCACTTCTACCTCCCTCTCTCTTGACCCAGCCTAGAATCCAGCCCTGTGAACAGCTGTTGGCTTAGTGGATTAGCCAATCTCTGTGGCTCCTTCAGAGCTGAGTCCCTCTCCTCCCTGGCACAGTTGGGCTCTTACTCTTGAGGTAGCCAGGAAGGGAGGAAAGAAGGTTCTGGAGACAGGCCTTCACCGGTAGTGTACCTGCCTCACTGGAAACTTCGTCTGACCTTGCAGCAGGGAGGGCCACTATGTGTAGAGAGAAGTGGGTCATGTCTGCAGGACCAATGGTTTCAGGGGAATTGGAGAGTTCAAGACTCAGCCCAAGCCTTGGGTCCCCACTTCTTCCAGTTAGGCTCTGACCTTGATATTGGGGACCTTTCAGGACTCATAGATCTACCTTCTCTGTAGCTCTATTAGTCTAACCATTAAATCCTATCTGACCCTCCATCAGCAAGAGGAATTTCCTAAAGTGATGCCTGGAAAGTCAGTATTTCAGGCACTGCCTTGTGGATTCACTCTGATTTGATCTTTAACAAAAGAATGGACTCAGCAATAGTAATTCGTTTCCATAATTCATACGGTCACCATTTTCCTTAATTGCCAGAGCTATTGCATCAGCCAGTATGACTCTTTCTACCCCTGTCCCATCTGTCGGAGATAAAATATTTATCTTTTTACCCATTGCTAGGTTCACAAATGAGACCACTATAATAAAAGCGAGATTAGCACGAGAAAATATATTCTCTTAACATTAGTTTATGTGACTCCAGAAATGAAGATCAAGGAAATAGAAGTTTGTCTGTTTCAATGCTTGGGTCTGATCATCAGTGGACAATCACGCAGGAGCTCGACTGCACAAACTGGGTATGGTTTAATGGTAATGAACTAGAGGAATTTAGCTAGGCTTGCTTGTTCAGATTTTTCTTGGCAGTCCTATGTGACATTCTTTCCCTCTGGGTGTAGTGCAAGATGCCTGTCACATGAGGGCCTTTAGGGGAAAAGGGTGGGGAAAGGTCAGAGGATCACCCTGATAGTTTTCATGACCAGCTTCAGGAAGGAATGGAGAGAGGAAGATGGGAGTGATCTTGCTCTGCTATTTGTTCATTTTCCAAGGTGTCTTGCTTAAGTATGACATTTCCTGATCCCCATCACACCCCAGTTTGCCAGCAGTGCAAGTTTTAACAATTGTATGGGCACAGCAGGCCTGGGACCATTCTTACTGCTCTTACATCAGCTCACTGAGAGTTGGCTGGCAAGTGATCCTTCTCCACAATCCTACTTTTGATCTGTTATTTCCAGCACCAACTGTCCTAAGTTCAGGTTCCCTCAAAGCAGATTCTGATATGGAAAATTGCCTGCAGGTTTACCATGCAGTGCTCTTGAGAGACATGCCTGTAATTACGTGAGAGGAGAGACTGGGAAGAGAGATGACCCCCATGGTGCAACCAGGCCTCGGCCTATTCTACAGGGAGATTAGCTGAACCAGATCATCCTTCAGAAATCTCCAAACTGAGGCCAGGAGCCAGGCATTTATATCTCCCATTGGTCAACCACTAACTGGCCAAGAGCAATCCTTAGCAAGGTAAGAGGTTGTCTGTCTTTGATACCCAATAGTTCCAGTATGGTCCCCAAAGAAATAGACAAAAGGAACACTGCTAAATACCCACTAAACACCCATCTCACTAAGGTCTAGTGAGAAATGAAAGAAATAAAATGTGTTAAGAGCTTAGGAAAAAAGAGAAGGAAACAGAGCAATATGCCAGGCACTTAATATTTTTATAATCAAACACTGCATAACATTTCAGCTCACTGTAGACCATATAAATGTTGGTTTCACAAGACTACAATGGTGTTGGACAATTTCTATCACACATCATTTTTTATTTTTCTATGCCTAGATACGTGGCTTATCTAAGGTGCCTACGGAGTTCAGCTGAGGTGTGTAGTAGATGCTGATGTCTAGGAGCACGCAAGTGCACTGTGATGTTCACACAGCTAAACTGCCTAATGATGTGTTGCTCAGAAGGTACTCATACTGTGACTGTGACTTGTGGAATAGTATTAGGTCAAACCACACAAAATTGTTGACATCTAACTGCTTGAACTATAAATATGGCAATTTCACATGGCTTAGTCTGATAATTAACAAGAGCAACTAACAATTGAGTATCTGTTCTATGGGTCTTACAGGACTTACGTGAAGAAATGCTTTGTGAGAAGTTGATTTTAAAATATTGATATACTAGATTATTGACATAACTATTTTTACAACTACACTATCTACTAGCTATGTTCAGGTTTCTTCAGCCAATAGTAATAACTGCCTTTGAGTTTCCATTTAATATTCAAATATAATCTGAATTAAATCTTACTGGCCTACATGGGACTCAGCCCCTGTGGAACATCCCAATCTATTCTGGAACCCTTTGGATCCTGGGTTAAAACTGCTCCATAGAATCAACCAACAGTTAGTAAATATTTTTTTTTAAATGTTAGTACCAGGCAGGCGAGGTAGCTCAGTGAACTCAGTGCCTGCTTAGGCAAGAGCAAGGACTGGGGTTCCATCACAGGCACCACATACCATGCTGGCCCTGCCCCCAGGCTTGCTGAGCCAGCCACTCAGTCCAAGCGTGGTGGCACACACCTGTAATCCCAGTGCTGGGAGGCTGAAAACAGGAGGATCACCAAGAGCCTGAGCTGCATAGTGAGACCCTGTATCAAACACATAAAAACAAACAAACAAAAAGTTGTTAGTATCAAGCCAGACATGGTGGTTTATACCTGTAATCCCAGTACTCAGGAGGCTGAAACAGCAGAACTGCCTTGAGCTCCAGGCCAGCCTGAGCTACATAGTGAGTTCAAGGCCAGCCTGGACTACAGAGTGAAACTGTCTCAAAATAAAAGTTAATACCAAATGAACTTGTATGAATTTTTATCATAGTCCCTAAATAATATAGAACACCAACTATGCTATTTACATAGCATTTATATTATATTAGATGTTATAAGTAATCTGGAGAGGATTTAATGTATTCAGGAGAAAGTGTGTAGGTTGTATGCAAATGCTGTGCCATTTTGTACTTGGCCATCTGTTGTTCTATTACCTTTAAGGGTCCTAGAACCAGTCCCGTCCAGATGCCAGCTATAATATATGTATTCCATGTATGTATTTGTTTTTATACATATTTAAAAATCTCTGAAATGACATAAATTCATAATCTTTCTTCTGGAGGATCTGATAGGTTTTTTGAAAACAAATTTCACTATATCCTATTTATATTTTTAAAATTTCTATATTTACTATACACTTTTTGGTATCATGTGAAAGCGCTGGCTATCTGAAAAATAAGCATAGTACCTTTTTTAGATAAGAGTAAAAGAAAGCCAGGCATAGTGATATAAGACTATAATCTTAGCACTTGGGAGACTGAAGGAAGAAGATCCTAAGCTTGAGGCTAGCCTGGTCTACACTGCAATTTCAAGCAATATTGGACTACAGAATGAGACCCTGACTCAAAATATTTTTTTAAGCCAGGCATGGGGGCACACGCCTATAATCCCAGCACTTGGGAGGCTGAGGCAGGAGGATCAATGTGAGTTCGAGATCAGCCTGGGCTACAAAAGTGAGCTCAAGGCCAGCCTGAACTGCATAACAAGACCCTGTCTCAAAAAGACAAATATATATATATATAAATATATATACTTTTTTTAAAAATCAGTCATAGCTCAGTGGTAGAGTATGGGCTTACTCCTGCATTCAATCCCTAACAAACATACAATGATACAGACACAGACACACACAATCAATGAATTATCAAAAAAAAAAAAAAAAAGATAATTATTAAAGCAATCAATAAAGTTCCTGGGGCCAGGAGGATAACTCGTCGGTCTAAAGCACCTGCTCAGGCAACCACAGGGACTGCAGTTTGGTCCCTGACACTACATGCTATGCCAGCCCCAACCCCAGGGCAGGTTGAGCCAGCCATAACATACATACATACATACATACACACACACACACACACACACATACATACATACATACATACATACAGTTTAAAAAAATAAAGTTCCAGATGGAAGAGCTATTATTGACCTGCACCTTTCTCTTATTCCCCATGGCTAAGTGCTGTCAACTCTACTTTCAAATTACCTCAAACCCTCGCCATCTCCACCCTTACTACCCTGGATCGAGCCTTAGGTGTCTTTTGCCTGGATGCTGAATCCTCTCTAACTATTCCTCCCATTTCTACTCTGTTATGGGTTATGTCTAGTTGTGCCCTCAAAGCCTCATGCAATCATTGGGCAGGGACTTCTAGAGTTTGAGACTTGATTCATGATCCACTGGGATTACGTGTTTTAGTACAGATGGGATTATGGGCGTGGCCTAAGGTGGATAGGCTGAGGCACAGAGTCTGAATGTAATATAAAGAGAGACAGAAAGACAGACTCTTGCTGTTGCTCTCTGCTCCCCGGGTTATTCTGCCGCCATGACCTGGATGCTCTCTGCCCTGTTCCACTCAGTCTTGGGCCAGCCGAATATGGACTGAAACCTCCAGCATCTGTGAGCTAAATAAACCTTTTCTTCCTTCATTTTGAGTGTCGGCCATTTGTCCTAGCAACGAGTAAAAGTAACTAAGACACACTCTTACCTTCTTTCCTGTTTGTCTTCCACAAAATAGCTACAAGGATCTTTTAAAATAAAATGGATCATGTCACTCTCCTTCAAACTGGGATTTTCAGACCAAACTTCACTTCTAATTTCATGTGCTCCTGGAAAGAGCTCCCAATTTTAGAAATGCTCCTGAAAATCCAAAGGAAGAAGGCAGAGGGCACTGAGTGCCTGTATAGGCAGACTTTATAGATACACTCTGTTTACTCTTCATAACAGTCCCATGACATGGGTGCAATTACTCTACCTGTTTTACAGGTGTGAAGACTTGTTCAAGGGGACCACAGTCCATGAATGGGAATGACCTCTCCCTAGTTCAGCCGCTTGCTATGATAGGAGCTGCCATTGCCTGGCTGGCTCAATGGCAGGTGCCTGACTCCATCTTCATGACAGAGCAGAAATGAGTCCCTAGTTTGGACCAGGAAGTCTGGCTACCACCACTCCCCTTCTACCTAGAAGTCAATGTGAAGCCTTGACCTTTCAAAGGAATTTTTGCTTCCATGGGACCAGCCTGTCAGAGCAGAGGCTATTCCCCTTCTCACCAGGATTAGGAAGCTTTCCCTGAAGCTTTTGGTCAATTATCTCCCAGCCCCTTGAATGAGAGGAGAGCAGTCTTCCTAACCTGGGACTCCTCATTTAGACTGAACTGATCTTGCCCAAGCAAATGAACCGCATAGACAAAAACCATCTGTGGTGTGGTAACGCCCTGCCAGAGGCCCCTTAACAGCCTCCCTTTAGCCAAGATCCAAGTCCGCATCCCCAGAACCCTACCAAGCCCCTCTCCCTAAGATCTGATTAAAGATTACATTCCCCATCATGCATTTGGGCCTACTGCTTGAAGGCTGCTAGCTGCTCTTTGGAGTTCTTTATACAATTCCACTTGGGCTCCCAGCCACTGAATTTTTCCTGCTCATGCATTACTTAGATTAGCTAAGGATGTTGGCATTTAGAGCAACTCCAGCATTTATCTCTGAAGGCGGCCTCGTGACTCCTCGGCTATCATTTTAATGCAGTGCTCCTCTGCAGGGATTGTTCATTGTGAAGCAGGATATTATATAGGCTCTTGCTGTATCTATAATTTTACATATTTTTACAATTAGTTGGCCCAGAGTCCATTTCACCACAGGCCTCTTGCATATCAATCTGTGCAGGAGCAAGGCAACAGATTCTAACTACTTTTGCTCTCTGGCTCCTCTTCAACTAGAATTTTTATATTTTCATTTTTTACGGTGCCGGGGATGGAACTCAGGGCCTTGTGCACACTAGGCACGAGCTGTACCACTGAGCTACACCTCAGCCCTCTGGCTCTTCTTCAAATGATCCCACCTTTCCTCTCAGCTGGGACAGGGCCTATCTAGTGCTCCCCAGGACCCAGGATGGCCTCTGACAATCTTTGAAATTCACATTCCTCATAATTCTTTTTTTTTTTGGCAGGACCGGGGTTTGAACTTAAGACCTTGTGCTTGCCAGGCAGGCACTTGTGCCATGGAACTATCTCCCGGGCCCCTCATTCCTCATAATTCTGTGGCTGCATTTTACAAGGAAACTAGGTCTCACAGAGGAAGCCTTGGAGAACTACAAATACAAAACACAAAATGTTAATTATTTTCATTTAAACAGCCCCACTTCTTACCTTAGAGTATCGGGCTTCATCTATGGTGTCACAACTGCCTACTGTTTACTAAAATGCACTTGGCTGAGCACGGAGACACGGACCTGTAATCCCAGCACTCAGGAGCCCGAGGCAGGAGGACCAACATGAATTTGAGGCCAGCCAGGACTACAGAAGTGAGTTCAGGGCCAACTTCCACTATATGGTGAGACCCTGTCTCAATCAATCAATCAATCAATCAATCAATCAAATAAATGAGCTCAACTTGGAGAAATGGATGCCCTACCCAAGATGGTTCATATCAGATATATCAGAACAAATTTCAGTTGCTATGCCAAACAGATCCTATGAAACCCTGGCTTAGAGAACATAAGAATTTTTCTCTCAGATGTCAATCATTGAAGGCAGATAGCTCCGCCGCACAGCACATCAAAAAACCAGGTTCCATCAAAGTAATTGTGCAGGAAAGAAAGCCTGGCCTGGGGCTCATGATGGCGGCATGTCGAAAGCATCGTGTATTTCAGAACCAGGAGCCAGCTGCCACCTGGAAATCCTCCAGGGCCGTGACCCAGGCTCCAAATGATCAAACAAGCTCTCAACAACCAGAGCATGTATTTTTGCTCCAAATGCTGTTTTACAGAAAATGCTAATCTAGTAAGAAATATCTTTTTCAAAATTTTTAGGAAAGCTCATTTACCTTATATGCCATGGGTAAACCTGACTTTTAACCCTTACCAAGACTGTGTTGTGACCAATCTTGTCACTCGCATCTACACAGCCGGAACTGGGGCCAGGAGGGCCTAACTCGTCTTTCTGCCTCCCAAAGTGTTCAACACAGTGCAGTGAACAGGAGGCTAAAAGCACTAACACTTAGGGGTTTTCCCAAAAAAATACCTTACTGCTATGTCTCCTTCAGCGAAACCTACAGACAGCTCCCTCTGTGAATATATATCTTCCACATAGCTTTTCATGTTTTTTCTTTAATAAAGGGACAAGATTATCAAGAAATTAAGGAAAGCTTCCAGCACTAGAGAAAAACACATACAGAGACAGGAAAGTGGGGGAGAAAGGGAGAGAAAGACAGAGAAAAAGACAGAGAGAGACAGAAATGAGAGAGAGAGAGAGAGAGAGAGAGAAAGAGAGACTAAAGCTCAGCACAGTGGTATATGAATATAATACTAGCTACTTGAGAGGCTGAAGTAAGCAGACTATAAATTCTAGGACAGATAGGGTGACATAGCAAGAGCATTTCAAAATGAAAATCAGAAAGTGCTAGGCAACATAAAAGAAAGAAACAAGGGCTGGCCAGACAGCTCAGCAGACTAAAATGCCTGCTTAGGCAGAGTGTAGCAGCTAGGATTCCATCCCCAGTGTGCCGTGCTGGCCCGTCCTCTGGGGTGCGCTGAGATGGCGATTGAGACTGGGCGTGGTGACATGCACCTATAATCCCAGTGCTTGGGAGGTTGAACACAGGAGTCTGATCTACGTAGTGAGATCCTGTAGATCCTGTCCTAAATACATAAAAAAAAAAAAAAAAAAAAAAAAAAAAAAAAAAAAAAAAAAAAAGAACAAAAGGGAAAGGGACAAAGGGAAGGGAGAAGGGCAGGAGTGGAATGGGATACAAAAAAAATTAAGATGTGTAACGTACATGTGCAAAATAAAATACCCACAATGAAAGCACTCATTATGTATCACAAACATGTATTAATAAATTTAAAAAAGCTGGGCATGGTAGCACATGCCTGTAATCCCAGCACTTGGGAGGCTGAGGCAGGAAGATCAGTGCAAGCTCAAGACCAGCCTGGGCCACAAAAGTGAACTCAAGGCCAGCCTGAACTGCACAGCAAGACCCTGTCTCAAAAAGACAATAAATAAACACATAAATAAATAAACAAACTAACTAAAAAAGGAAGAAGCTTTAAAAAAAGGAAGAAGCTTTAAAAAAAGGAAGAAGCTTTAAAAAAAGGAAGAAGCTGGGGAAATATCTCAGTGGTACAGTGCTCCTGGATTATATCTCCAGTACTACACAAAAAACTTAAATTACAAAAATAAACCAAGAGAAAATAGGAACACAGTAGAAATAGGGAACAAAATAAAACTTACAAATAAAAAAGGTGCCCACTGGGTCGGCGAGATGGCTCAGTGATCTAAAGCGCCTGCCTAGGAAAGTTTAGCCAACTGCAGGGACTGTGGCTCGATCCCCAGCACCACATGCTGCGCCAGCCCCATGCCCAGGGCAGGCTGAGCTGGTCATAACACAAATAAATAAATGAGGTTTAAAAAAAAAAAAAAAGGTGCCAACCAAGCCTGGCACAATGGTATATGCTTGAAATGTAAGTATTCTCGGAGGCTGAGGTAAGAGGATCACAAGGTCAAGCCCAGTCTGGACAATTTAGCCACCTAGACAGACCCTGTTTCAAAACGAAATGAACAAAATTATCTCATCCATGTTTAACATTCCCAGAAGAATAAGAGTAGATTCTACCGACACGTAAAAAGAATACAGTACAGTGGTAACTCAGCTCACAAAATGAATTATTTTTCATGAATCTCGAATTGTATGAGAATGGAATCAAATTTCCCCATAAGGGGTCAACACTGAATCTAGCCTTTGAATTTGATTCAGTTCTCATCCAGTTTGGTTTGTGAACACAATTGTGGAAAGAATTAAGTTTGCAAATCAAGATACCACTGTACTATAAAAAGCAATACAAGGCAAGATAGAGCTTTGAGAAGTCAAAAGTATGGTAGCCAGAATAAAATAATTTAAATAAGTGGCCTTGAACATATAGTTTAGGAAATTCCTCTAAAATTAAATCAGCCAAACATGATAGCACATACCTGTGATCCCAGCAGCTGGGAGGCTGAGGCAGGAGTCAGCCTGGGCTATAGAGCAAGTTCAAGGACAGCTAACAAGAGAAAAAACTGTGAAAGAAATATTACAAAGAAATCACTTACAACCAAAGTATATAAATGTCTAAACTGAAAGGGTTCACTGAGCACTTGGCTCAATAACTAGAAATTAAGACTTATTGAGACACATAATATAGAAACATGGAGGACATTAGGAATAACTATAAAAACTTCATTAAAAAATTCTAGAGGCTCCTGGGGGCAACTCAATTGGGTGCCCCTTTTGTTCCACTTTCAAACAGGGGTTTTCTTTCCCCCAAGAAAGCCATTCTGCTCAAAAAAAAAAAAAAAAAAAGTTTCAGAGGCTG